>JAZHYW010000415.1:0-61255 GCA_037355805.1 Ixodes ricinus
CCAGCTTCCCGGGAGTGCCGGGAGTTCTTCGGAGCAGACTGGTAGGTAGCAAGGAAGGGAGGAAGGAACATAGGGCTGTGCGATGATGCGATCTCTCGAAGATTTTCTCTGCCTGCGGTCCCTATCGGAACCGGCCCATTATCGAGTGTGCTTGCACGTGCGATTATTTTGTCACGGCTCGACGATATTGCCGTGGCACGCGGTGTTTGTTTTGTCACCAAAACTGTTGCGTTACCACCGGAGTCATCTCGCCATCGTGTCGCCGCCGTCCCCGGCGGTCGCCGTGGTGCGTCGCGTGTCAACCCCGCTCGGTTTGCTGTCTCGAGCCGTCTTGTATCCGGCAGGAAGCAAAGCGAAAGGTCACGGTCGCTTGCTGCTTTCGAAACAGTGGTGATGTTCTTAAGGGCCGGTCAGGGTCCTGGATTCACTTCATAGTTGCCTTACTCACGTGTGGAGGTCCCCAACACGCGACCCGGCGTCCGTCACGCGCTTGCTGCTTTTTGCCATGAGCTCATGGCGTCGCCTGCAAGCTGAAGGTTCAGGAAGGCGCAGAAGCGTTATCGAAGGTAGAAATAAATTGCACCGTAAACCACCTCTAATTTGCTGAAATCTGTTTTGCGATAGCTCCAGTTTGATAAAGGAGTTGAATGGAGAGGGAAAGAAAAAAGATCGAGATACACCTAAGCATTCCTTATGAGTTGCGGAATGCGAGCACGCAAGTCGCCTCGTCCGCTCCCCTTAGCTCGTCTGCCGCGTACTTTTCGTCGCCGGTCGGCGCGTGGCTCCCTGGTGACCTTGGACGCTCCGCGCTGATGGACACGCAGCGCCATGGGGTGAGCGGACGTGGAAACCGACGAGAGCATCGGCCAATGGGAGCCCCGTCGACGCGCGCCAGCCAATGGAACCGAAGGAAACTATCTGCCGTTTTCGCGCTTCAGACTGATGACGTCAGCCTCGCTCCATGAGACACATTATGCTTTCGCATTAAAATACCGTAATCCACGAGATGGTGGTTTTAATCCTCGGGGACGGCATTTTGTGTCCCAATTTATATTAAGTGGTGTGCGACGGCTGGGAGCGAGCGATCATGCGATTCATGACGTCATCGGGAGTTTTGGCGAAGGACGACCGTAAAATTCTTTATCGAGGCTCCTGTTACCATCTGTCGCTGTAAAATCAGGTGACCCTCTATGAGCCGACATTGACGATGGGTCCTGCACGTAGGCTGCGTTCCACGGCGTAAGGTTCATGCGGATATATTAGGGTCCGATGAGGTGTCGCAGATACCGCCCTGATTGTACCGCGAATACTGCATCTGGGGCTGATCAGTTTTGCTCCTTTCGGGGTTATATGAAGCATCTTCGGACCGGACAAAGTATTTCGAAGAAAAGCTATGGCGACGTATGGCTGCAGTATGAGCGGTATGACCCTCGTTTCTTCCCGAGACAAGCTCTTTATCATGCTTGCGATCCTCACTGACAGTTTCGGAAACGCAGGCCGCTGCTCATATTATGTTCACGCTTCTTCGGGGGTTCGTTGTTCGGAGTTCGTGGCTCAGATAATGCCGCAAGCTTGCCGGGTTGCAAAGCGATAACGAGACGCAGAAGGACTAGCCACGCCAGGCGTTTATCAGGCTCTTAGTAATGATAGATGCCGCTGCTTGCAAGATAAGCTGCGATCATCAATAAAACCATCGACTTGCTTCTTTGTTCTTTGTACGCCGTTCCGCAGCATGTTTCGCGAATGATGGCGGAAGCTGCGAACTTGAGAACTGCGAGACTTGGTGTCCTTTTAGGGCAGAGTGTAGCGGACGTCGGGAGTGTTGGGCCTAAACTAAGACTTTATTGAGTATATGGGAAGACGCGTTATTCTCCGTAACCCGGTGGAGGAATGCGGTTTTCCTAGATCTGGCACTTTGTTGCTATAAGCTTCCTAATTGGTGAATAAGCAGCAGTGAAAAGTTCCTCTTGATCTCATCTTCACGCGCAGACTTTGGCGATCTCGCAGCAGCGATCCCCCGGAGCGTATTTTACATAGGGGCTAGCGGTCGAAATAAAGGAGGTGCGGGAGGGGGGGGGGGGGGGGGGAGGGGACGGAGGGAGTGGAAGGGGGGGGGAGTGAAAATCAAATTTAAATTGACAAAACAAGCAGCCATTACGACGATTTTACTTTCTATATGAAGGTTTATGATCACTACCTACCGTGTGTCCATACATTCATTCGAAATTCCTGTCACGAAGCAATGGGACGTTGGCACATTCTGATCCAATAGTAGTAGTTGTACGGTGGCATCACGCTACGGTGTAAAATGCAGTGGAAAAACCGGGCGCCTGCCACGTAGAAAGCTCACGTCTTGAGCGAACGTTTATTTTAATCGTGGACGCGTTCCTGTGAATTTTCTCGGCGCAGCTTCGTTCCTGTGAAAAGTTATAACAATGCATTCTCGAAAATTTCGAAAAGCTCTACCACGGGTGATGCGGTCGTCTTTCGATGGTAAAGATTCACTGGCGATGCACTGTTTGTACAACAGAGCTGTTAAGGGCGAGTTTCCCCAGGATCCTGTCCCCCGCAAGAAATGAAGACACCACACTCTGGACACCTACCGCCATCTATGAGCGACGGTGGCCAGTCACGTATCTGGTTGCCGCCGTCGCTCGTAGATGGCGGCAGCCATTTCCACTTTGGCTTGCCGACTTGCGGCTCGGCCATTACTTTCCATTGCACAGCTCCGCTGGTCTTCCTTCGTCACTACTGAGTGGAAAGGTCTGAAAGCTTTGATTTTTATTTCAGCACGTTTCCTGTTTTTACGGTCGTCTTTGAAAGGAGGGTAGTATAGTCTGTGTGTGTAATAGGGTGCCCGCCTGAACGCTTGCAGGCTGGTCTCGCCAAGCACCAAACGGTGCTTCGAAAACCAGACATAGAAATACAGGCGAGAATGCCACGATTCGTTTGATGTCTCCGACGACCACCGCGATAGCGGCGCTTCAACACAGCCTGCAGTGCGATCTCTCTCCTGACAACCTGTGTGCTCGCTTGCTAAGGCCTTCGTCTTGCCTTGGGAGCTGGGATAATCTCTCTTCCCTTGGCTTGCTACACCTGTAGGCAGTCCCTCGATCCAGAAGGGGGCTTTCCTTTCGCGCAAACCATTTCCTCGCCTCGCGCTTCGGCGAGGAGATGGTCGTGCAAGGTGAGGGGGGGGGGGGGCTGCGCCCCGTAAAGGGAGTCTCCGAGGGGGGGGGGGGGGGGGAGCTGGAGCCTCCCGGTTCCGGAGTCCCTGCGACCCCGTCCAGTGTTACGCCAGATTGCTAATAGATGCGAAACGCGGCGTCGGCCTCATTACTATGTTTAAAGTCTCCATTCTCAACACCTCGTCGAAATGCCGGTGTTTGCAATATCTCCACTGCCCTCTGTCTGCTCGCCACTCCCCTCACATTTTAGTGCCTTACTTTTCTGTGGTCTACGATCCTCAACAACACCTCAACCTCGACCTCAACAACTTTCCCGAAAACAAAAACGGCGAAGCTCGGGATGCGTTTAGGCTTAAGGAATGCGATGTCCGCTTGAACGCTGGCGCATGAGGGTTCACCTGGTCATTTCTCGCCGGCGCGCATCGGCTTATCACAATCTAATTTAGCGAGACGTTATATACGACAAGCACTTGGAGACGTGAAGATATAAATATATGACTGGTTAGGGCGAGCGTTTTGTAGTATAGGAACACTTAAAACAGAAGGCTGGACTGAACGGGGCTCAAAAAAAGCTGGTTCTCCCGTTCAAGGGCGCCCACTCCAAGTCGATTAAATTGGGGGTGATCAAAACCCTACACATCTGGGTAAAAAAATAAATCGTAGTCCGCATCCAGCAACCGACAGCATCAACACCCAAACTCAACAACCTCTGAGCTCGGGATATCCAGTGTAACGGATCGCATTCTATGTTCACCCAACTCATCACAGCAAGAACTACCGGAGAACCCCCACCTGCACGACAAAAGGATCACCAGCATCCCTTACTTTCACAACGTAGTTATTTATTTATTTGAAAATACTATCGGTCCCACTGCATCTGATGAATTCATACCCACTCCAATACGAAACCCGTCTTCTGCTGCAGATCCAAATCCGGCGGTGCCTTTGCAGTGTGCCCAACCTTGAAGGAGACCAAGCCGCCTTGCGAGTGAGAACACCACACCCACTTGAAATAATGTACGACGTAGAAGGTGTACTCGATGCCCCTCAAGTGCGGAGCTGAATACATCGGCCAAACTGGCCGATGCATGTGAACTACCGTCTACGAGCGCATCACAAAGAGGCAACATCAAAAAGCCGGAAATCACACTACAGATCATATCGCTGTTCATGCGAAGAAGTGCTTTGGGTGCGCACGACACTTTAGCAGCACCGAGCTTCTTGCAACAAACCATCGGCGTTTCGGACGTAAAATCACTCAAAAACATTCGTCATCGAAAGCAAGCAAAAAAAAAAGAAACGAAAAGGACGTCTCATCTGCACCGTGAGACCTGACTAGACGTCAAAAGGAACTTACAAGGCCAGAAGTAGAAAAAGAAAAATCATAAACATCATAACCACCTCTCCTTCAGCCCTCTCCCGTTCTGGTCAACGCATGAATTTTTCGTGCCCGGAAACGGACATTCGTCGTTGCTAAATAAAATAGTATGGTTGTCTGTTAAAGTCCTCAGTGCTTTTTTATTTATATTTTATGCCGATATATAACGTGTCCGAAATACCCACACTCGAACTAAAATTGGCGTAACTATCAATGCCTACACGTAGCAATCTAAAACTTTCGTCAAAGGTGTACTTCACAAAGACTAGCTTTTTTTCTGTAAAAAATCTGGCCAAAACACTTGCAAGGGTCAAGGCGGATGATGTCGCAGACGACCAAGCGAGTGGCGGAGCTGCGTATGTGAACGCAGTGACACGTAGGCGTCGGGAACAACGTAGGAAGCTGTGGCTGACCAGCGAAACAAAAACCATACGGTACGCAGACGAAATTTGTCGGCAGAAAGAGCGCCGTTGGCGCCGTAATTATGCAACCATGTTTTTTTGTTTTTGTCTTAATGTTTGGTATTATTTCCCACGTTTAATTATAAGCCAAAGGTAAATCACAAAACTATTATGTACATATTAATAGACCACTGTCGTCGCGAGCAATTTCGATAATGAGGCAGCGCCATCTATCAATACGTGCGCCAATCACACCCCGCCACTCGACTCGGTCGTCGGCGTAGCCGTCCGCCATTGACCGGGCAAGTTTTTTGTCCCTTTTTTGCAGAAAGGTAGCTGCACTTTGTATTTTTACATCATAAAACCGACCTATGAAATACACCTTTGATGAACAGTTTATATTGCCAGGTGCAGGCGCCACATTTAAATGGCCCGTTTTAGATCTAGCCTGGTTATTTCCTCCACGGTATCAGGGGTTAGTCGCTGTCACCTGCACACAACGGCCTCTGACATTAATGTTTCATAACCTTTTCAGTTGTCCAAAAGCACATCAATGCTAGATAGCTGCTTTCTATGCTAATGCAGTCTGTGCTTGGAACTAGCAGCATGGAGGTTTTTATAACATCCCCAAAAGCCTGCAATATAAAAATAATAATAATAATAATTGCGAAAAAAAATATATTGTGGAGGTATTTACACTTGGCTTATAAACGATACCAAAATTCATGTCTTGCAGAGCAAAGAGGTGCAGCGTGAATATCAGGCAATCAAAATTATGTATCATGATCTGTCCATACAAACAGAGTTTGGCAAGTGTGAAGGAAACACGGACACAGCGTGCTTAAGCTGAACAATTTCCCGATGTTGGGGCCCTAGACCTTTAGATGAATTATACACATGCAATCACTAGAGTAAGCTTGAATGTGCGCTTAAAACGATCTCCCACGACACTCATCGCGTTGAATGAGGCGCCCGTTTTCTACCGAGAGCTGTCGTGCAAGCACGTTGAGAAAATGTTCACTTCAGACTGTATTAGAAGAACACAGCGTATTGATACGTAGGAGTATTTACCGAGCGCACTGCTGAATTCGCATCGCTGAAACTCTTGGTTGTCGTCTCTCCGTCTTCCTTTCGCGCGAAGTCCACCCACCTTGAACCCCGGGTGATCGATTATCGTCTCTTTAACATGCAACAGAACGCGACTCAGAGCGCACCGATGCACGGTGATATTTTCGGCGCACCAAAATATGCCTCAAGCGATTCAGAAGCTGAGAGCACTTGCTGCTCGGTTGTCAGCAAATGGGCCCCTCGCGACGCCGCCAAAGCTTTCGCGGCAACTGTCAGAGCCAGCGAGTGTCGGTTAGTATTCCCCGACTACGTCGCTGACGAACCTTGAACCGAACACATCAAAAACGTAGCGATAGTCCATGAAAGACCGCTTTGGCTCGCCCCGTCCGCGAGCGTGAACGTCGCCATCTTCATTCAGTTTGGCAACTCCGGCTGCCTGACAACTACAAAGTTATCTCAATCGCCAAACTGAATCGTGACGACATTTTGACGTCACCGCTAACTTCATTATTTCACCAGCATAGCTCGAACTCCATCGGAATCCGTAGGGAAAAACTCAATCGCAACGTCACATCACGTGACCAAAAGGGCAGCCAATCAGCGACCGATTGAGTTAACTTTATCGTTGAGTTTCCGATCTAGCATAGACAGACAGAAAGGCAACGCGAATGCACGCTGTCTCGTATCCGATATATGTTTTGTGCCAGCTTTCTAGAAAATACTCCTTCTGATGGAGTATTCTGGATTCCAGACGATCAGATGCACGGCTTGCGGACATCGGCAACACTTTCAGGTAAAGCCCACCTTACAGGCACGCTTCAAACTTGCAGGTTGTGCACCCCTTATGTTTGAAAACTGCAAGGAATTTGCTCTTGCCTTGTGCTCGAACAAAGAGAAAAACAACTTTCGCCGCACTCACAACCCTCGAGGCACCAATGTATCGTATATCAAATGTAATACATAAAGTATTTCCTCGTTTTTAATTTGAAAAATTGTATACATTTTTTATCGTTTTTGAGAGTCATGTTTTATAGTCAGAAGCATTTCTGAAGGATTTTATGTAAAGATACGAAGTCATGCATTGTAGGGTGGAGCTGCGACCTTTATTTCGTTTTCATCGTCGCCACCTCAGAGAAGACCACTCCGCATTTTTTCAAGCTCCCGAGCCGTTTCGCGGTCCCTTGCAAAATCTGTCGCAACCCTTCGGGGGTCGCAACACGCAGTTAGGGAAACAGTTAACTATAGGGATTGTTTGCGAAAACTTGAAATTTCACATAGCGCAAAATAGGTTTTATTTTTGCGATTTTTTTCCCATTGAGTTGAGTTTATTAAACAGCTTCTGTAGAATTACGTTAATAAAACCAGATCTTTAGAAGTCACGTAACTTGCTTCGACCAATAAAAGAGAAAAGACCAAGGTTCCCGTGGGGTAGGAGTCGTTTTGATTTATAAGAACTATCTTTCCTATATTTTAGTGTCTGATTGTTTACTTACCGAGAGTTTGTGGTGTCAAGTAAAATTCGGCGGGCATTTTTTTATAATTGGCGGAGTTTATAGAGCACCTGATTCTTCGCCACAGTTCTTATAGAATATTTATGATTATTTACAAGATAGCGTCACCGATATCTCTAAAATAATAATTGCTGGTGATTTTAACCTTCCTAGCGTTGGATAGGATCGACTGGATCCTGGTGCGACAGCTGTTAAAAGCGGCGAATTATTATTTTATTTTGCATTTTCTAACAATCTACTACAGTGGGTCAAGAGTTTACTAGAATTACAGATTCATCCAACTCCATACTAGATTTAACTTTTGTGTCAGATTCTTTCAACAATTATGAGGTGGTTATTGAAGATGAATTGTCATATCACAGGTTGGTGTTGCTGTCCTGCAAGGTTACCGCTCAATCATGAAACGCAAACTGCCTGACTACTCAAGTGTACCATTACAAAGCTGATGACGTCAGAATTCCGGATAATTTCGAAGTAAGCCTTTCTCCTCGCGTAGATATACAAGACGTGAATCAGTTATGGAATCGACTTCAAAAGACACTACACTACTGTCTTGATAAGTTTGTTCCAAAAAAGTGAAACGCGTGGCAAAGCAAAACCTATGGGTGAAGAGAGAAATAATTCATCTCAAAACGTAGAATAGCATGTCAACGCAAGAAAAAGCCACGAAATAAAAATACAATCCAACAGGTATCGCTTATTCTTAAAGATAAACTGGAAACTGCATAGCAACGATATTTCACTTAGATTATGCCTGACTTTATATGAACATCACCTCGTAGATTTTGGCGTCACCTCGTGCCGTCGAGAAACAGTGTGCAGTACGTGGCACATAACAATCGCGTCATTACTGATCCAGTTGAAATGGCGAATTTGTCTAATGCATTATTTCAGTCAATTCTCTTAGATAATTATAGCGCCCCAAAAATGCTGGTGAATTTATCCACGAGTTGTTTTCGATTATGCAGACTTGCAGGTTACGGAAGAGGGTATTTTTGCGCTGCTATTAGATATGGACATAAACAAAAATTGGTTGGTCCAGGCGAAATATCCAACGCCTTCCTAAAGCACTACGTGGCGTGGGTTTCTAAACATCTCTTTAGTATCCTCTGTGCTAGTTTAGAAAAATGCAAAGTACCATTAGAGTGGTTATCAGTGAGGGTCGTGCCAGTTTACAAATTTGGAGATAAACATTCAGTTGAAAATTATCGGCCCATTTCGCTCAGTTGCACATGTTTCAAGCTACTAGAGCATATTGTTTCAAAGGAGTTGTTTAAGTTTCTAAAACACTCCAATGCCCTCCTTTCAAACCAGCATGGGTTTCGAAAGTACCTGTCCACTGTGACCCAGCTCACTAAAACTCTGCATGACTTCACCACGTCTGTGAATAATCGAGGGCAGATCGATCCAATATGCCTAGATTTGTCTAAAGCTTTCAACCGAGTACCCCATCCTGAGCTTATAAATAAATTACTGAAACTATAGATAAATAAAAAAGTTGTCTTGTGGATCAAGGCCGAGGTTACAAATAGAAAAAAATTTGTAGGAATAAGCAAATCAAACTCAAGTTATGTCAGCGTTCCCTCGGGCGTTCAGCAGGGGCCTGTTTTGGGGCCAGGTTTATTCTTGTGCTATATGAACGATATTGCAGAAAAAATAGGACCCTCTGTCACAGCGCTCTTGTTCGCAGATGGCTGCTTGCTATATTCGGTTATTTATTGCCACGATGATCAGGTTCGGCTAAATTCTGCACGGCAGACGGTAAAAAACCGGTGTGAGGAGTCAAAAACGAAAGTTAACTAAACTAAAATTGCGTATTTTGTTATAACGTATAAAAAGCAAAACATTCTTCCATTCGTATAAAAACTTGAAAACCACCCCTTAGTTCAGGTTCACAAGTTTAAATATCTTGGCCTTACCATATCATCGGACTTAAACTGTAAAACGCACGGTGGCAATGTGTCCTCAACTGCTAGGAGGAAACTCTGTTATCTCAAGCGCAATCTCAAGCTCTGCTCCCCCGAAACAAGAATAACTGCTTATAAGGCACTAATACGCCCGACTCTAGAATACGCTTCTATAATTTGGAATCCTTTTAGAGCCTTTCAGATAACCAAACTTGCAAAAAATGCAAAGAGTGGCAGTCAGATTTATATTTTCGAGATATCAAAGAAGAGAATTGGTGCAAGAAATGCTTAACGACCTAAGCCTTCCGCAGCTCTGTGACCGTAAGAAAATAGCTCGCCTAAAATTAATTTATACGCTAAAAATGTTTTTTTTTTAATTTTAATACTGACCCTTACATAGTTGCTTGGCAAAGCAGGCCCCTCAGAGGCAATCACTTAAACCAATACCTACTAGATACGGCAAATAATGATACATATAAATGCTTCTTTTTTCCAAGAACTATATGAGACTGGAACAACCTACCTCAAGAATGAACAACAGCAAATACACTAATTTTCTTTAAAAAAGGCCAATTGAACCTTTTTCATAAAAATTAACGCGTCACTAGTGTTTCATATGCACGTCAAATCATTAGATACCTTTTTTGTGTGTGTGATGATATTGTGTGCATCCTTGTTTTGTGACTTATTGAAGATTTATGAATTTAGTGTCGAGCATTGTTTATTTCTATAAATGTCAAACACCTGTCCTACTTTCTTTCTTATTTTCGCGTGTGTGTAGGGACATTTTTCGTGCATTCACGTATGTTTTTACGTGTATATTTTCAACTGTAGTTGCCAAAGCGTCATTGTTTTGTTTACTTTATCAAATGTATTATTATGCTTTGTACACTCCTGTAACAGCCTTAACAAGCTAACAGCATGCATAAATAAAAAACTAGCCGCCGGCTGTTGGCATTGAAGCGTTCCGCAATGCTTCGAGGACCGTCAGAACGAACGAAAGTATTCATCTCAGTTAAAGGGCTTCTCCTCCATATGACAACTGCCGCTTCGAGGCACACGTTTCAGGGCAATTTGGATCGAGTGCGCTCAAACTTACTGTTTTCTGTTGTTCACTGAAAAGCTGGCAGAGCTTTGAACCAGTCAACGGTCGGTCTTGCACCACGTGATCACATTTCCTGCCCACACTATCGCGGAGAGAGTTGAGTCAGGCGATAAAAGAGAGGTGATTGATTGACCCGGCGAGAACTAAGCTTCCACTGCCCTATCAGCTTAGCTGTGAATAAAGCGGAAACACACGTGCCGAGAGCTTCTCAAAATTTAATTCGCAGACGCTCGGAACAGTGTAAAAAACAAGCGTATAACCGATCCAGAAATTGTATTCTTTGTGGAGCTCCGCATTTGTGGTTGTGCGGGAAAACTCTCTCGATGTATTATCTAATTGCTCAATCGTGTTCAGCGCAAAAATCTGAGGCTGACGGCTCCACCTTAGATTTGCGTGCCCATGATTTGTCGTTGGTTTAACATGGTAGTGGGTTGAGCCAACTGACACCTCACTTGCAAAAAAAATAATATGAAAAAAGAAAATTGTATTTTGTTTTGCGTGTGACGTTCTCTTTAGGTCAGTTACAATGGCTTTCTTATCAAGCTCAGCTACATTATATTTTGTAATGGTCCTAGCTGGAGGACATCACACAAGGCTGGTATCAACGTAACCTCGCAATCAACAAAATTAAAGATATTTGATTAAGAAATCGAGCTCAAGCACAGCAAACACTAATACAAATAGTAATAAATCAAAGAATCCTCTTTCCCGGAAAATAAAACAAATAAGAAGGGAATGTGTACGATAATACATACAGAACAACGCTCTGTAGCTGGCCATTTTATTCACATTTTACAGGTGGAGAAACATGTTTTTGAAATGCGTCAGTAGGTCGAGAGATGCGCTGCATGTTCATAGAGTTGATTAGGCTACGAGAGGACTGTGAAGCATGACCCAGCTACAGTGCTCTCCAAGCTTAACGTCCTCGCGCGGTCACCTAACTATTATGAATTTATAAAGGCAAAGACGTGACATTTTACGATGCTTATATTATATGTAGCCAGATTCAATAAGTATATCAGTGCCTCATGTTTTCATATAAAAGTTCATGTTTTCAGTTTGCACATATCGGAACAGGAGATAGCGGGCAGCACACTTATGAATAGCTTCAAGCTTGGTGATAAGGTACGAAGGAGGGATGATAGCAGATAACAGACTACTCAAACCTTAGACGAGCTTTGATAGAATTTTTTAAATTATGTTTGAGGTGATTTAAGTATGCAACTCGTGCTCAGTTCAGAGGTAGATTCCGACGTTGAACAATACGGCTAATGAAGTACTGTGAGTGTAATACGGCCAATAGAGCACTGTGAGTGTGGTACATTTCATGAAAAATACGTAAACGAGATAATTTGCGACGCAAAAGTAAAAAGGAAGAGATAGGTTAGCTTTTGTGCACCACGCAATGGCCGAATGGGTATAACGAGAAGAAACCTGACACGCACACCAATTTCGGACAGAATCAAAGACACAAGCGTTATGGGACCGGGATGCCAGCCTACTGCACCGTATTTCAATTTTAACCATACTGGTATCATATATTAGAGTAATTTTACTGAGGGACTAATGCATTTTTAGAAGTATTTGAGCATTGAGTTAGCGTTAACACTGATATGATCATCTGATCAGTGTGAGCTTACCATGATATGTTAAATATTATATGAACAGAAACATATTTGTAGTGATTCACACACTGCAGGGGAAGGTTCCAAGACAGTATGGCGATGGCGGGGAGTTACATCAGGATGCCCGCATAATTTTTCATCTGATAGTGGATTCATGCATTACGTATCACACCATTCCATAACTGTACTTAAATATGTGATGAAGTTCGTCAGATCCTTTAGTAACTTTCGGATAGATAACGCAAATCTCCGTAATATAAAAAAATAGCCAACAGACGATGAATGATTCTGCCGCAAATTATTAATATGAACAAGAAATAACGATGGACCTAAGACGCGCCGTCCTTGAGGGAACCTGAGGCGACAAAACTCATGGGAGAATTATATTGATTTGTTGTAACGAACTGAGAGCGATTTGTCAGAAAACATTTATATAGAGGTAACACATCGAGGTCACGGTTAAGCTTTCGAGTTTTAGAAGTGCAAACGTGTTGCAAGTTGTAACCTTTGTAAACTTCGTTGTAGAAATCAAGGAAAAACATTTATGAAGCTGTAGGATCCTTGGTACAGGGTAGACAGACTTTTAGTGAAGGACAGTAAGCGAGTATCACACAATGTGCAAACGTCATCTAAAAAAAATAATTTAATAACAAAACAAAAACATGTTGGAGTAAATTATATTCTTCGCATTTTTACAGGGTGCAAAATAAGAGTGATCGACCGGAAATTATGAAGGCCATGCTTATATACAGCGGAACAACATTCATAATTTTTCAATGATCGGGAAAAGTACCGAAGATGAAGAATTGTTCAAGAATTTGAAAAATAAAGATATATCCGTACATTTTGGTATCCTTCAGAATTATGGATATGACGTCAAAACATATAGAGGAATACTTTTTGATATTGTCGATTAGTTACCTATACTATCATAAAAATATCGATGCGTCCAGGCAAAAAGTTGTAAAGGCCAGTGTGTCGAACCGAAAAAAATACGGGTTCGGTAACGGTTCAGGTTCAGGTAAATTTATTTTGTTCCGGTTCAGTTCCGGTTCGATTAATTCGATCCGCGAACCGGTTCGCGAACCGGTTCGGGGCGCTGAACCGGTTCGCGAACCGGTTCGGAAATTATAAATGACAAATTGCATCATCAAAATAAATTACAAATAAAACATCTGAAATCAGCACATACGAAACGGGATACATCGTCGAAACTAGTAGTGCATAACGTTAAAAGCCTGTAGCCAATGCAAGCGGCAAACAACGACTGTCTGATGACAGGGCTGTCTGTCACGGGCGCTAACTCCAGCGTCTGCTGAGCGTTGGTTTGAGCGCACGCGCCCGCTTGAGTCCCATGACTACGCTGGGCAGGCGACGGAAGCAACAGAAGCTCGGCAGATCCTTTGTCAAATTCGAAAGTGCGCGCACCTTCGCTTCTCCGCGAGCGACTAGGGTTTGTATCCCTGTTTATTTTCCCCGCATTTATCGAGTTTCCGGTACGAAAAAATACGGCATGTAAATCTTGACACTTCATAGTTCGATATACTCTGACCGGTGGTTGGGGCAGCGAAGAGCAGATATAATTCATGAATGCTCATTTCAACTGTAAATAAAATTTCTTTCTCTCCCTCAAACATTATCAAACTCCACAGCCTTTTATTTTCTCATTCCGATGGAAGCAAGCTTCAAGAACTCGCGCGTTCTAGAAACGTGTTATGAAATGAGCACACAGCAGCATTTAGGATTTACGAGATTGTAGAAAAATGAAATCCCGTGACGCGATTTTTTATTTTTTTTGCACAGCCTTCAATTTTTTTTTTCCGTGCAAGCCGCGACCAGCGCAATACTGGTTCCTATGTCAAGATTCATGGATGCAGCGTTTGTCAAGATTCATGGATGCAGCGTTTATATTCCTAAGACTGAGTGGAGAAGAAAATATGTAAGCGAGGTGTGTGTCAGTTGACGGCACTTAAAAAACAAATGGCATTGATAGCACATTCATTGTCAACAGCGCGTGGCCGAACCGTTTTGACATGAGCCGGTAACCGTTATTTTTTTCCGGTTCAGTTCCGGTTCGGGTTCATCGCGATAACAATATAACGGTTCGGGTTCGGGTTTAGCTCCTGAAAAAATACCGGTTCGGTTCCGGTTTTCGGTTCAGTTCGGTTCCGGTTCGACACCCTGGTAAAGGCAGTACACTGGAAGACAAAAATAAACATCAACAGGAAACTAATTTGCAGAAGTACCAATAAAACTTTGGCCCACTGGCTGCACGGAATGGCTCCTCAATCCACACCCGCAAGTGCTATGTGTATTTTCAACACTTTTAACAGCATTTAAGAACTGCTTACTAATCTTTAACAATATAGCGGAAAAGGTATGTCTGAAAAAGCAGAAATTGTGTGGCTTCCTTGATTGCCGTTTTATAATTTATAAGATTCAGAGGCACAGCAGTAAGATTCCAACGTTCAAGAAAGCAAAAATTCCTAACGCCCCCCCCCCCCCCAAAAAAAAAAAGTTGTTTGATATTTTTTAAGAATGACATCGTACCAGGGGACACGGGGTTTAAAGTGAGCAACATGGTGTTAATAAAATAGGCAGTCATTGAACTAAGTTTGCTTTTACACATAATCTCATTGTCATCAACAGAGCGCTGATCAAAGTGATAATGAACGTATCAATAGAGGCAATAGGTGGAATAGGTATGACTTGTATACGTAAGTAAAGAAAACAAAATCCGAAGCAATTGTAAGAATAATATTTAAAACATTCACTGCCCTATTAGTCATTAGCGTCGGTTCGGCCGCAATTTGAAATAAACTCGAATGAGAGCAAGCGCTGAGGCAATCTGATTTGTGCAAAGCACCTCAGGTAGCAGAGAAGAACGCCTCGGATTGATCGATGAATTAGATGCGCCAAAAACTTTAAGTCACCGAAAGGGAACAGGGATGTGAGAGAAAATCTAAAACAAACGGAACTCAGAGAGTTATCTGATTAAAATAATTACTCACAGTAGCGTTAGGCGGTCGGCAGCAAACACATAGAAAATACTTTGTGAGTACATTGTAACCGCAAAAAAAAAAACTAATGTCACGTTAACGAAAACACAGTGAGGACGCAGGCGAGTGTGTGTAAGTTTACCATTATGTTCAAACACCTTAGAATGGGGGTGAAAACAACCTTGAAACAACCAAAAGTAGAAGAGACGGGGAAAGAAGTAAATAGGACGACGTCTCAAGCTCAGCTAATAAGTTTATTCAGTAAGCCTCTAGTATGCATCATTGAGGCCAAGGTCGCCACCAACCAACACAACAAACAAAAACAAAGATCCCTTTTCTTTCCTATATTTTCTACAAACTTTGCAAAATTTGTATAAACGATAGGAAAGAGAATGATTTTTGTTTTCGTATAAATGCACCTTGGCTTCAAAGGTGTATTAGGAGGTTCACTGAACAAACTTATTAGCTGAGTTTGAAACGTCACCCTACTGATTTTTTCCCTGTCTCTTCAACTTTTGGTTGCTTCAAGGTTTTTTTCACACCCAGTCACAGGTGTTTTAACATAATGGTAAAGTCACATATCAATGTTTGTGTGGAAATATTCAATGACTTTTCGACCTGCAATTAAGACTCCACCAACACGCCTAGACCTTCTCTAACAACGATAATAGTACAGTCACTTCTCACATTTTGAGATTTCACGGCCGGGGTCTGTACTCCGAAGTCATATTTCAGTCAAAACTTCAATATCACTGAAAAATGAATCTATATCTGAAGCCAGATCGCTAAGGTCTCCCTTTCGTAGGCCAGGTAATTGCTCGTTTGTCCTAACCTTTTTTATTCCCGGCTACATATTTACAGGTCCCTGAAAGATGACATGACCGAAGCTCTTTATTCGTTAGGGCAGAAATGATGCAAAACGTAGGTGCCGATGACCTGGTTTATGACATATGAGGAATCCACGGAACTGCCAAAAGTTGGTTAGCTGGCTTGTCTAATCAAGTTGTATTGGCTGCTCACGGCAAGATGGTACAGCCCTGGCTAGCTCGCCAAACGTAATGCGTGTCCAAAAGGTGACATCAGAATGCTCGCTAGGGAACGCACACCGCAGCCAGCAGACCCGCTTGAACGCTAGCCCCCGGTCCGCTGCAAGGGATTTTAAACGAGTGACCGTATTCCTTCAGTTTTTCTGAACCCATCGCAGCGATTCTGCGTTACGAAAATTTCACACTTTGGTATCACCAGGACTCGTTTAAGGTCGGTCGTGAAAGGACCCTTAATGTCCTACTGTGGAATTTGATGTCTCGGTACATCCGGTGGATGGGTGAGACGAAATGGTAGTAAGGTCCGTACGTTTCTTGAAGTTTGCGAGAGGCGTCGTAAAAGAGCGAGCCCGGAAGTTGTCTGCGAAACATTATCCAGAGATAGTAACCTTCCTGTTTTACAGCTGCCCGGCGGCCATCTGAACGCGGCGCCGCCGGTTCAACGCACGACACAAAGATTACAATCTTTGCGGGTTGCAGTATCAATCGCAAACCATAAGTTCGCGTCTTGTTGTGCATACTTTAATAGCCACGATTCTCTTTAGGTAACCTCTCTGACTGACAAATGCTGAAACTATACGATCAGGATTTGCTGACAAGTTCGCGGTTTGAATAATAATCGCCTCATGCACAAACCACAAATGTGTTGTTACGAAGATGAGCTGCCGGTCGGAGTCAAAGTAGACATGTTCATTCGATCAAGCCACCTAATTTAGTAGCGGCAGGGTCGTACGCGTAGGCATAGCGCGTGAAGTTATTGCGAAGCACTTCCGCAGCGTCGTCATCGCCACAGTATGCTTACTCAAAGCTGCCCAGTATCCATGAACGCCTCAGCAAATACCTCTTCAAAAAGACCCTCAAATCAGGGTATCCTCACCGTATAAATAAATTGGAGAGGGGCAGAACGTGCAGCCAGTTTTGTGTGTCGCTGGGTTAGCGCGACACGAAGACGGTGTCAAGGGAGAACTTGACGCCATGGCGTAACGTGACGTTGTTGTGTTGCGTGACGTCATGGGGTCATGGGACGTCACAGTGCAACGGGACGTTATGATTTTACGTAAAGCGACGCCAGGATGTCACGTCATATGGTTCCGGGAACCGCATGGAATCGCATGACAACACAGTGTCGCTTTGTGATGTCACATGATGGACGTAACGCTGATGACATCGCGAGAATACCGGCCGCAAAATTCAGCGGAACGTAAATAAGTTAGATTTGGCTTCTTTATACCACGTGCTTGGGCCGCAGGGTGAAATAACCACTCTACACTAATTTCATTTTCGCACTAAATTAAGCCGGTAGTATATGTCACACTGTTGCATTATACTTTCATCACACCTCTGAGTTACACTTCAGTTGCATTTTTGTAAAAACAAATTATGGAATTCAAGTTGTACACTCATTATGTGCAATATTATGTAAAATGTGTGGTGCTTAGATTAGTGCAATTATAGTTTTTGTTTTTTCAGAGATCTGCAGCCATAAAATTATCATAAAATTGGCGTCCCCTATAAGCTTAGCACACTAGAGCGTAATGATAATTACGCTAAACGATAATCAGTTCGGCGGAGAATTCGTCAAGTGGTATTAATGCATTGCCGACATCATTTCAACCGCGTTAATTCAATTTAATTTAATTCAATATTTCCTTTAAATCGCCAGCAAGGGCTTTACATAGAGAAGAAAACGAACATCAGAATGCATGTTACGTATCTATCACTATCCCGAACAGAAAACGACTAAGCCGGATTGAGCTTATTAGCGATATATGACCACGCCTACGAAGATTGCAGCCCGCGGCAAAGCTATACCACACTATATACAAGATGTTTTACCGAACACTAAAAATATTTTAAGTAAATCACATCTAAGAGAAAAAGTTTGCAACGTTTTGAAGCAACCCAAGACTGAGGAATACGAAAGTTGACACCAAGAGAAAGTGAATTCCTGAAACACAGCCGTGTTTGAGACATCCTCCTTCTCTTCTCTTAGTGTCAACTTTCGTATTCCTCAGCCTCGGGTTGCTTCAAAATGTTCAGTATACACCAGCTCAATTGCGTCCTCCCGTTCTTTACGTTCCCTCGGTATAAGGTTGTCCACCGCTGTAAATGTCAAGGCATGAAAAAGAAAGGAAGGATAATTAGCCAAGTATTTATATAATATATACTAATCATCATTTTAAATATTCGTCTTAACTTGAAAAATGTAATTGAACATTTGTTTTGAGTCTTTTAACTATCCTATAACAATCAGTAGAAGTAAAAAACCAACTCTGTCCACTCTTTTCAATGGCTGAGTTAGACTGACTAGAGTCCGCCAACGTAAAGACAGACTTTTCGCAAACATCTGGTAGACGTGCAGGGGCGTTAAAGGTGGGGAGCCCTGTAAATTTGCTATGCAATTAAAAAGAAAACTAAATGTATAAAAATATCATACGAAGGACCATGCTGATCAAATGAGTATAAAGTGGCTTACAGTCTGCTGAAATGAGAGCTGGCCCAGCCGATTGGCAGCTAAAAGTATAAGTAAAATGCAGCACGGACGGCACCGGCATGCAAACCCATGAAACCGACTGCCACACCGCGACAATGTGAAATGTGGGAGTTCATTCCGACCTATTTTTAACTGCGTATTGACATATCCGGTGTCTCCCGCGTTGGCATTTGCGCCGTCTCGGCCTGAACACCACTGGACCAGCTCATATTGCCCCAACCTGTACACAAAGCGCTGCCACTTGACAGGCGGATTTGTGTCATTTCTGGTGCGAACTGTTTTATTGGAGTGGAGTAAAGGAGTCGTTTCCATTAAACTTCGATCGGCTGTATTAAAATTACATTATAATAAGGTAGTTCCATTTAGACTCGAACTCGAACACGCGTGTCCGCCTCGGTATTTTGTTTTACCCAATATATTTGTATACCGGGTGTCTCATCGAAGGGTGACAAGAAGTCCTTAAATTGTTGTTTTCCAGGTAAAAAGATCATTTTGTCGTAATCGCATTACTTGTGGTGGCGGATGTCAGAAACTGCGCGATACTTACTAATTAGCTCGCTAAAAATGACTAATTAACTTTTTAATTAGTGAAAATAGACATATTGTTTCAAGTTGTAACTTGCTGAGCGTCATCGAATACACTATATCAGTCATTTTAAGAAAGACTTTGAGCTCCTAGATAAGGAGCTCTGCGTGACCACGTCGAGTCAGTCTCGCTCTCACTTGATGCTAGGCCGCCAAATTGTCGCCCGCTTTTCTGCTGTCTGGACGCTCGTTCTTTATTTTGTTTTGCACAAGTGCGCCTCTTAAACTTTCTGTTCGAAACAGGACTTTCGCCGCTTGTACTCCTGTCATTCGTGACATTCCTGATGGAGCTGCGGGGTATGCAACCAGTGAGGCGTACTCCTCCGAGAAACCGTTCAGCGAGCCCCATTGGAGTACGACCTCCTGTTGAAGCACCCGAGTTTCGTGCCAGCCGCCGACTTCAGCATCAAGTTCCTGAATTTGGTTTATTTGCGTAAAGGGCAGCGCAGACAAATCCGACGTTGGCCACAGCAACAGCGCAGTCCACAGGAGCACCTACAGTCATTTACATGCCCTTCGCGCCCCGGACACCAGCTCCTTTCCGTGGCGAAAGCTGCGAAGCCATCCACGACTGGGTCCAGCAGTACGATCCAATGGCCCACCATAACGGGTGGACGCCCGAGCAGTGTCTTCCGAACGTTTACTTCGCCTTAGAGCCAGCAGTACGGAACTGGCTTGAGAACCCTGAAGCGTCGATCACCTCCTGGGACCAACTTAAGGCTGAGCTCCGAGGTTCATTCTCCAACCAAGAGCCAAGAGAACGCGCAGAACTTCTTCAAACGAGGGTTCGAGGCCCCAACAAGAGCGTCGTTATCATTATCCAAGATGTTCTTCGACGCAGCAACCGCGCGAATTCTGATGCCCCCGAAGAAAAAAAAACTTTCAGCCTTTCCACTCTGGTGAAGAAGGAAGAGGAGCGGGGCTGTAGCCTTTGTTCTCGGGGGTGGCTTTCCAGGCGAGCGATCTGCTCTTCTTTCGCAAGGGAATCTGAAGCGCTCGACGCAGTGGAAGTTTAGGCGATAGCGGCTTCGCGGCGGTTGCGGAACCATTCGCGCTGCTGCGCACATCGCCGCTTGTTCCGCTCCCGCTCTTCTTCCCCTGATAAAAGGCTGCTGCCATCTATGAGCGACGGCGATAGCCAGTTGTCTGCTTGCCGCTGTCCCTCATAGATGGCGGTAGCTGCCCAGAGTTCGGTGTCGTAATTTCTAATCCGGCGGACACGATCCTGCGGAAACTAGCCCTTAACAGTTCCGCTGTAAAAGCTCACGGTTCTACTGCGACGTGTGAAGGAAACTATCTTCGGAGGCCTTGTGCGGAACCCGCCTACAAACGTCGAGTGTTTCATCGCGGAAGTCATCAACATCGAGCGTGCTCTTCTCGCCAGACTCAGCCACTACCATAGGCTATACGGCGTCAGTGCGGTCCCGCAGTCCCCTTGCGACCTTGCCCGCCACAGCATTCCGAACATTCGTGAGCTCATCCGTCACATCTTCCGAGCGGGCCTTAAGAAGCTTCTCCCGGCGTCTGAGCGCCCGTCCTCAATCTCCATCGCCGAAGTTGTTCGAGACGAGATTCAGCGAGCGTTTCTGCAAAAGGCCTTGTTACTGTGGCCGCAGCCGACGAGCCGACACTGACCTACGCCGCAATCGGCCGACGACCACCGCCAGCTGCTCAACATTACCCGGTGCCGACACGACGGGACTCACCAACAAAGCCGTACCCCCGGCGCTACGACGAACGTCATAAGTACGACCGCCGAGACCAACCGGCGCCAAGTAAAACCAACGTATGGAGGACAGCGAATCGACGACACATCTATCACAGCGGTGAAGCGGACCACGCCTACCTCGATGCTCCTACCGACAACTGGGGCTGCGCGCATCCTCCCGAACGCCCCGCGCCTAAGGTACGACGAACGCCCTCGCGGCATCGACGAGTACCTTCGGCGTTCGCCATCCTCAGCGCTGTCTCGCCGCCGTGAATCCCGCTCTCCATCGCCACGATGTTCAACGTCTCTAGCGCCACGACCCCGCCGAGTGAGCGTGTCTCCCCTTCGTCGACGGGAAAAAATAACTGCGGCAACGCCAGAAGGCAACGCAACGACCATCGGAAAGATGCGCCAAGAACGTCGGAGGCCCCCACTCAAGCGACGATAAGCATCGAAACGACGATTGTGCAACGGTGCCCAACAACCTCAACGTTGGCATCGACGGCCACGACGCATCGGCACTCATGGACACCGGAACAGATTACTCCGTTTTGAGTGGGAAGCTCCCTTGCCGCCCACAGAAAGTCACGATGCCCTGGGACGGCCCGCAAATACGCACCGCCGGAGGACACTTGATCACGCCTGTTGGGAGGTGCACTGCTCGCGTCGAAATTCATGGGGAGACCTGTGCAGTCAAATTTGTCTTCCTTTAGGACTTTGCGAGAGACGTCATCCTTGGTATGGACTTCCTGTGTGAATACGGTGCCGTGATCGACGTTGGAGCAAACAGCTTGACGCCGCGAATGCCCGTCCTACCTCCAGAGATATCAAAAACGACGCCAGCCGCCGTCTGAGTCATTGCCGACCACGTAAACCTGCTGCTACGGTCGAGTGTCCTGGTGCCTGTCGTGACCGATGAAGTTACCTGCGGGGGAGTTCTTCTGGACGGCAACGTCCAACTGCTCCTCGGAAGAAGAATAGGCGTCGTAAGGGGCGTAACAGAGCTTCAGGATGGACACACTGCTGTCCTCATGACGAACTTCCCACACGAGGCGCAGCACCTCACGAAAGATGGCGCTGTAGGCCACATGGAGAATCTCCGGAACGCCGCCGGAAACGCCGCGATCTCCGATGAGCAGTCGCCATCTGAGCCAAACTGTACAGCGCCGCATCTCGACGTTTACCCCAACCTCAGTGCCACGGAACAACGACAGCTCAGAGTCCTCCTCGCCCAATTTA
Organism: Ixodes ricinus; assembly: GCA_037355805.1. Taxonomy (NCBI): domain Eukaryota; kingdom Metazoa; phylum Arthropoda; class Arachnida; order Ixodida; family Ixodidae; genus Ixodes; species Ixodes ricinus. The sequence continues at coordinate 22,252 of JAZHYW010000415.1, forward strand.
GCCACTGCTTTGCGACGACATCGAAAGTGCGCCAAACTGTTGTTTTAACGTATCATCGTTTCCGATGACGATGCGCTTCCTGTGTATCGGCCACCGTACCGGGTCCCTCGAAAGAAAAGAGAGGCCATTCATGAACAAGTACAAGGGATGCTCAACGACGACATCATCCAGCCTTCAAGCAGACCGTAGGTTTCTACAGTATACTGGTGAAAAAGAAGGACGGAGCGCTTCGATTCTGTGTAGACTATCGGCGGCGCAACGCGTTAAAAAAGAAATACGTGTATCCGCTCCCCTCATGGACGACAACACACTGAACCGGCTCAGCCACTCCCGATACTTATCTTCGATGCATGTACCTGAAGAGCGGCTACTGGCAGATAGAAGTCGACGAACGGAACCAAGAGAAGACTGCCTTCGTAACGCCCGATGTATTGTACGAGTTCAAAGTGATGCCTTTCGGACTTTGCACGGCGCCGTCAACATTCCAGCGTGTCATGAACATCGTATTGGCAGGCCTCAAATGGCAGAGCTGTTTCGTTTACCTCGACAACGTCGTGGTATTGTCAGCCAACGGCGACAAGAGATTCGACACCTTCAGGCAGTTCTTCAAGCAATCAAGACCGCCGCACTCACCCTCAAGCCGACAAAGTGCCGGTTCGCCTACGGCGAACTGAAGTGCCTAGGCCATGTTGTGAGCAATGAAGGTGTTTGTCCTGACCCTGAGAAGACTTGCGCCATAGCGACCATTTCCAGCGCCGACCAACAAGAAGGCCGTCCGATGATTTCTAGGAGTTTGTGCATACTACAGGCGGTTCATTCGGGATTGCGCCAAGCTTTCTGCATCGCTCACGCTCCTCGCGAAAGACGGTGTGAACTTCAAATATAGAGAACACCAACAGACATTCGACGAGCTAGAGCGACGACTTCAGTCGCCACCGATTCTTCGTCACTTCGACCAATCAGACGATACAGAAGTTCGCACGGACGCCTGTAATACCGGGCTCGGCGCGGTACTGGTCCAACGCCAACAAGGCACAGAGCGCGTGATCGCCCACGCTAGTCGGTTGTTGTCGAACGTGGAACGAAATTACTCGACGGCCGAGAAGGAATGTTTCGCTGTCGTCTGGGCCATTACGAAATTCCGCGATTACTTTTATGGCAGCCCTTTGGAATGGTCACCGACGGCCACTCGCTATGCTGGTTAGCGAGCCACAAGGACCCGTCGGGACGCCTCGCTTGATGGAGCCTACGACTGCGAGAGTACGATGTGACCGTGGTCTGCAAGTCAGGCCGAATGCGCAACGACGCCGATTGCCTTTCGAGAATCCCCGTCGAGTCAGCGACCGGCTGCGCTCAAGACGACAACGACGATCCTTTTCTTGGCGCAGTGAGCGTTAACGGCATGGCAGTGCTTAAATGGGATGATCTTGAACTGCGCGCAATGATCGACCACTTGGAGGGACAGCGGGGTAAGATTCCCCGAGCCTTCTCAAGTGCCCTGCCAACATTCGACGTCCGGCTAGGTATTCTCTCAAAGAGAAGTTCGGGGGCAGCAACTCGACGTGGCTCCTGTTAATCAATACCAGACTTTGAGAAGAGATCCTCCAAGCCTGCCACGACGACCCGACATCTGGCCACCAAGCAAAAGCAGGACTCTAGCAAGAATTCGAGAGAAGTACTACTGGCCCAAGCTCGCGAAGACTGTTCACCTATATACATGATGGTGCAACAAGTGCCATCGACGGAAGAAACGACCGACGAAGCCGGCAGGCCTCGTGCAGCGGATTGAGCCCCCGATTGCACCGTTCCAGCAGGTTGGAATGAATCTGCTCGTACCTTTCCCGCCGTGTACGCTGGGAAACCGTTGGATAATTGCGGCAACTGATTATCTCACCCGGTACTCCGAGACAAAAGCACTACCGTCGAGGACCGCTGTGAAAGTAGCCACGTTCTTCGTCGAGTCCATCGTCCTCCTACACGGCGCTCCCCAAGTTATGATTACGGACCATGTCTCATCGTTCATGGCGCAACTGACGCAAGAGATACTTCGCTTAAGCCACACCGACCACCGCCGAACCACGACATACCACCCGCAGACTGACGTGCTGACGGGGCGACTAAACAAGAACATCGCCGATATGATCTCGATGTACATGCACCTGGAACATAAACGTGGGGTGAGGTGCTCCCCTTCGTCACGTTTGCGTACAACACAGCGGTTTAAGAGACCACTGGGATTACACCTTTTCAGCTGGTGCACGGCGGAAAGGTGACGGCGATGCTCGACGTCATGCTGCCCCATGACCAGACGCACGATGGCGCCGACGACGCCCAGTTGCTCACCGAAGGGACAGAAGAGATGTGCCAGCCATGCCGAATCGGGTAAAGGACCAGCAACGTGTAGACGCTGGCCGCTACAACATTCGTCGCCGCGACATTGAGTTCCAGCCCGGATACAAGGTGTGGGTGTGGACGCCCATTCGTCACTACGGCCTCATCGAGAAGGTAGTGAAACGCTACTTCAGACCCTATAAGGTCATTCATCGTCTTGGGGACTTCAAATACAAGGTGCTTCATGACGGAAGCCGACCATCAGCACGCCGCCAGCCTCGACCCGAAGTGGTCCACCTCGCTCAACTCAAGCCGTTCTACGCGCGTTAGGACTGTGACGCTGCATGTTTATTTCGTATTACTGTATTATTTTTTAACCATTTTTGTTTTACTTTCGCGATGCATCGAGACAATGCGCTTTTAAAGGGAAGATAATACCGCGCGTGGGACCGAGCAAGCAACTCTCGGACGCGCACATCTAGAAGGTTTGTGGTTATTCTTACTCGGGACGTAACTTTTATCATTTCGTCTTGCTTTCTTGTTCTTCGAGGTTCCTGCTTATCCTTACCCCGAACGCTCTATGCTCAAACCTTCTGGGCCGAATTTTCGAGATGCTGACTCACAGTAGATAAGGAGCTCCGCGTGACCTTGCCGAGTCAGTCTCGCTCTCGCTTGCTGTTACGCCACCAAATAGCCGCCCGCTTTTCTAGTGTCTCGACGCTCGTTCTTTATTTTGTTTGGCATAAGTTCGCCCATTAACTTTCAGTTCGAAACATTACTTTCTCCGCTTCTGCTTCTATCATTCGGGACAATATACCGGGTGTTTCATTATAATCCGAACCGATTTCTTAGGAAAAATCCCTACAAGATGCTCTAATACAGTTTGGGCACGTGAGTTATACAGCCAGGGGATATCATATGGGTGGCTAATCTTTGCGGAAAGTCAGATAATTAACTAAACTTTCTTAATTAACTTTTCAATTAGTAAAATAAGCATATGGTTTCAAATAGGATCATGCTGAGCATGATCGAAAGCCACTAAATTAGTCAATTATAGAACGACTTTAAGATCATAGGAAACTCGATGGCGCACCAAGGTTACCACTCGTGCAGCAGGCGCGCAGCTAGCAGTTGCAAAACGTGGATGATTAAATGATCATCCGTGTTCCGCCATTGCTAGCTTTGCGCTTGCTGCACGAGTGGTAACTTTGGTGCGCCACCGAGTTTCCCACGAGCTTCATGTCGTTCTAAAATTGACAGATATAGTGGTTTTCGATCATGCTCAGCATGTTTCTAATTGAAACATAGGAAAAAAGTTTACTAATTAAATTGTAATTCAGTAAATTTAGTTAATTATCCGACTTATACCATACATTATCCACCCACATAATGTCCCCTTGGCCGTATAACTCACCTGCACAAACCGTATAAGGGCATCCTATCGAATATTTTGTAAAAAATATTTTTCGAATTAAAATAGAACACCCAGTATACATATATATATATATATATATATATATATATATATATATATATATATATATATATATATATATATATATATATCGGAGTGAGACAAGGAGACGGCAGGCTCTTTAAATCGACCGGAAAATTCGGTTTCTTAACCTATCGCGCTACGACTTTGTGCAGCGTTGCTCACAGATGGTGCATTTTTTTGTAAAATTTGCAAAGAGCGAATTTACCTGAGGAAAAAGTAAAGAAAGAAAAGGCTTAGCTCTATGGAAACGCAGCAACGCCACCGGTCTTCAAACAACACGGCACCGTTTCGCACGGGAGGCAAGAGATGGCGCAACGAATGCCGCCAACGCCGCCAACGAACGAGCATACGGCGCCGAGAGCCGGCACTTTAGCAGACGATCCTTTCGACTCAAAAGCGGCTCGCGTTCCGCAGGTGGCGATAGTCGCAGAAACAAAAACAGACGCGGTAACAACAAGGAACTGCAGTTCCTTGTCTGCTATCACGCCGGCTCTCGGCGTCGTCTGCTCGTTCGTTGGCGGCAGTTGGCGTCGCGACCGCTTGCGCCATCTCTTATCTCCCGTGCGAAATGGCGTCGTGTTGTTTGAAGACCGGTGGCGTTGCTGCGTTTCCATAGGAGCTAAGCCTTTTTCTTTCTTTACTTTTTCCTCGGGTAAGTTCGCTCTTTGCAAATTTTACAAAAAAAATGCACCATCTGTGGGCAACGCTGCACAAAGTCGTAGCGCGATAGGTTAAGAAACCGAATTTTCCGGTCGATTTAAAGAGCCTGCCGTCTCCTTGTTTCACCCTGTATATATATATATAGGGAGAGAGAGAGAGAGTTCGTCAATTGCTGCAATGTATTGATGGCTGTCGTTAAGGGGAGTGGTATATTGTGAGTTGTGACTTCCACTGTCGACCCGTCCCCTACCGCCACCGGGACCCCCCTCCCCCCCCCTTGGCGGGCCGATTTGGGTGCGTGCGGCACCTCGGGCTCAGAGCCATGTAAAGTCCTGACCACACTAGCGTCGCAGAAGCTTGCCGCGTGCCGCCGGCCGCCGCGAGCGGGCGGTCAAAACCAATTTTCGCCCTCAGTGGCGCGCCGTTGGGCGCCGTCAAGGCAACCTGCCCTTGCTAGATCGAGGGCTCGCCGTTTCTCGCCGCAGAAGAAAGGAGCCAATGGGAGGTGGCTTAGGTAGTGACATTGCGATGTCATATGGCAACGCGCAAGGCGCTTCCCCGCGCGCCCTTCACGTTGCAAAGTAGCGTAGTGTTGTTTTGTTTCGTCTGCTATCCTTACTTCCCCCAATGCCTTTCCCAACAGAGCGGTTCCTCGGAACTGTGCGACTGTTCATCTTTTATATGACAAGGCGCAGCCAGACTACTGTGACAAGGACGCTAAGAACAACCGCTAAAAATTATTGGAGGTGAATTCGAAATTACAGGTGAGTTTCTCCGTGGCACTCGTAGCATGTCGCCTGCGTTGTGACGCATGTCGTGTTGATTTGATGACACTCTCGAAAGTAGACTGCATCTCTAGCGCGCAGCCGGGACAGCAAATCACTGAACTGTCCCTGGTGTTTTGGTAGCACCAACTCGGCGGGACCCAAACCCTGCGCCTCCTTCCCATTAGGGTGCGGCGACGTCTCAAGATCAACAAGCAGGCTAGGATGATCACATTCACGCTAATCACCAGGTCATCATCAATACTTACCATGTGGGCAGCGAGTGCGGTTTCAATGCTGATATATGCGGAAAATGAGAGCCGAAGCAGAAGAACCTAACGAAGAGGGGACGACGAAAGAGCTGGAAAGAAGGCGCGTGCGATCTCGAAACCGCGAGAGCCAGTGTCGCAAAACGGAGGCCACTGTGGCCTCCTTGCGTTGTGGTTCCAGACGGCATTGCTAGATTTCCTTCATTTTAGTTCAATTCCTTTCTTCAAAAATGGGCTCTTTTCAGTATTTCTCCCCATCGACCCAGTTTCCTCATATGTTAATTCAATCGCCATATCTGTATGTAAGGCAAGAATCTGTTATTTCGCCATCAAACATCGTGTGGTGCCCGACGACATCCGGGGGTTGCTCTGCTACGCTCAACCATCATCGGGACATGCCAAGAGAATGTGCAGGTTCGTTCGCTCCGAGATGTGTAGGCAAGTCCTGTTCTTTCGAACCTCTCTCAAGGTGCTCGCAGGGTGTGAAGAATCGAACCGCATAGAACAGCGCCTACAGGTCACGATATCAAGAATACCTGCTCACTGCAAGCCGGATGACAAAATGTATCTGGAGATCATACGTCCCACATCTTAAGAATCTTCGTAATCAAGATAAAGGTATGACAGTTGTGCCAGGTACTATCTTAGAGGAGGTTTTTCTACCGGTAGAGATAACCAAGATGCTAGAAAAAGGACCCGAATTTCGCACCACACTGAAAACACAAGGGGTACAGATGGCGTCTACTATTCATGGCATAGCGTCAAAACCTTAAGAGTCGAACAGAACACGATGTACCGAAGAATGTGTAGATGTTCTAATGAAAATGGGACAGGCATCTGGAAGTAAAACAAGGATACCCAACATAGTAAGTTATTTTCAGGAAAACAATTTGAACTTCATTGTATCAGATAAGGAAGCGGGATTTATTGTCGCTCTAGAAGACATTTATTTAAATATAGCAAGAGTGGCCATTGCTAAAAAATTAAATCAACTTCCAGAGTACAAACCAAAGCCAGTAAAGACCAGAACTTTTCAACTGTGCCAAAAATTTGAGCTAATACAGCTAAAGAATATAAATATCTGCAGCCAATAACGAATACTTGGATATCTTTTTCACCGGCAAAACACACAAGGAAGAGTGTCCATTTTGTGTGGTTGTAACAGAAAAAGGCTCGTGGCAAGGAGCAATGTCAAAGATTAGCCAACGACACTTCTGAACAGTAAGACTGGATGACCCAATTCTAGTTCCCAATTCAGAGTCAGTGACTGAAGATCTAAAAAAAAATAACTATCAAAAGTTTGTTACGTTCTGACCCTCAATTTACAAGACTTATTTTACTCAATCCCACACGAGCAGAAGTTCACTGCATTGAGAGACCATATTCAGGGCAATGGAACCGTCGCATATCAAAACAGCTGTGGAATACCAGTAGATTCCTTTCTAAAATTTAAGGTTTTATTTATCCTCCACAGGTGGTCAAGTGTAATAGTGAATTGTACAGACACAAAAAAAGGAATATGTATTGGATCGTGTGTGGCTCCTGTTTTGAGTGTCACATTCCTCTCAAAATGTGACAGAGCTATTGCTGAAAATAATACATTCAACCATGGTTATGATTGAATGTAAATAAATAAAAGGATATATTGTATCCTTTTATTGTATTTACCCATTTATGTTGGGGTGGCTAGGGACAAAAGGTGTATTAAAACACCTTACCCAGGTCCTGTATCCCATACAGGTTTCAGAGCAGCGCAGCTCCTATAAGGAACACATAGTGCTATATACAAATAAGAGACAAGAACAAAACAAAAATAACAAGAAATATGTGCATTTCTAACACAATGAAATGACTGATACAACAAATATGCCGATGATTATTTTGTACTCTTCGATGCCCGACAAGAAGGCGAGTCGGAAATTCTGGAAGCCATTCAAGATATCTTCGTCGAATACACTGGGGGACTCAAATTCACACACGAATTGCCGGAGAAACAACCCCTGCAATTCCTTGATCTAAAAATAATATTTCACGACGAAAAGGTGTGCTGGATGTTTTTCCCAAGTTCGAAGCAACGTCTACTTCGATATGAGTCAGCACGCATCAAACTTGTCAAAAGAGGAATGATTGAAAGTGCCTTGGTTTCAACACTAAAAATGTCTTGCCAACAGACAGCAGGGGAGAGTTTCAACAACCAGTTGCAAAGACTTAGAGCTTCAGAATATCCGATAGCAGTTCTGTTTAGCATCGTCGAGAACATGTTCATACCATCTAAAAGAGAAAATAGACACCAGAGAAGGATCCGACCTATTGCGATGCCCTACGTTCACCGTGTGTCCCACAACCTAAAATGAGTGGCCGCAAGGTTTGAGGTACAAACCCTCCTACCGCACCTGTCAAACGTAGACGGCTGTGTCCAAAGATCAACAAGCAGCAAGACTATCATGACCAATGTAAGATCAATCACGCACGGAAGTTCGTTGACTGTGACACCAGTGTCATTTACAAAATAACGTTATCATTCGGAAAAGTGCATGTGGGACAGTCAGGAGCTGTGTCAACGCGAGATTCAGGGAGCATAGGCTATCCCTTAATTCTTTACCAGGGGCCCATCTAGCCGTGCATGTGCGGGACTGTGGTTGCTCCCCAACTTTCTTTCTGACACGAAAGATACGACCAAAGGACTAGAGAAGTATATGAGGCACAAGTGATCATGTCAAAAGGGCAGTCCTGCATAAGTTCGGCATCGATAGCCATGTCAGCGAAATAGTTAGATTTTTTAATCGGTGTCCCTGATATACTTTCTTTTTACATGCAAATAGCGCTTCAGAATTACCTTCATCTTCTTTTATGTGTAAACTTTGAATGTCTCCTGTATTAAGTCTTATCACTATACTCATGAGAACAAGTGATTAATAATATATGTCTGTTTTGAAATGAACAATACGTCATAGGTTAATTATGTAGTAAGTTCGATATTCCTTTAAACAAAAATTAAAATATCCTTAACATGTTTCTTCTCCTTCACAACCTTTCCATTAAACGTCAGTTGTGAGTTCAGCGCTTGTCCTATCTACGTCTTTTACTTGTCCTTGTCCTTGCGCTGCAGTGTGTATTAGCCAAGTCATGTGCTCCGAAACCAACCAACTTCGGATGAACGTCCACTGCAGCAACACATCCGTCTGCTAGAATAGCGAGAACTTCACCAACAGCTCATGAGACAACCATACGCTCAATTTAGACGCTAATTTGTGACGGGTGCTAATGCCAGGAGAGAATGCTATGTTTTTGAGCGGAAACGGACAATTATAAGGCTGCAATCGCCGGTGATCGCTAACGGCCATGGCGCTACAGGGCAAAACAAATCGAGCGGAAACGGATGTTGCGGTGTATTTGTAGTAGAAACATATTTGAAACTCATAAATGCGTGATTATGTGTTCTTTATTCTTCATATCTTCTCGTTATAGATGGAATCGCGCAAGTTCAATTGCCGTTAAAGAAGAAGAAGCCTAAACTACATTTTGTATCGGAGGACTCCGTTGCTATGGGGCAGCGAGACCCCGGTGGCGTCGACCATGGAGTATTATCACGTGCCTTGCTCCGGCGCCCTTATTGGGTCGGGGGGGAAGGGGGAGGCGCAGCCTTTACATTTCGCAAAATTATCGTGATACGGGTTATAGCAGACGACAGCCGGTTCCTCTGGCCTCGCGTATCGCATTTGGTGTGGTGACACAAATTCTCCCATGACGTCGGATCATGTGCATCGCACCGACACTATTTTTGGCTCGGCGGTGCCCCAGCCTCAACAGTTCGCCAAGTTCATCGGTTGCGGTAAGGCGCTCGCGTGATTTTTCCGTCTCTTATGAGCCCAAGTCTGTTTCCTGCTCCACGAGTGATAACTTTAGGGCACTACAACGCTTCTTACGCCCTCAAAGTCTTCCTGAAAATTACGGATTTCGTGGATTTCGATGACGCTTCGGGAGGTTTCTACTTGGAACCTGTGGGGGCGCTCGCGCGCCCAAGCGGGAGGGGGCGTGAAAGCACCGCACATCCCGCTATAAGAGTCAGGCCAACTCTGCCCAGCGGCAGTCGCCGCTGGGAAGCCGAAAGGTATTAAACGCTTGTCTTGTTGAACTGGATTCCGGGTGTCGTACCTCCTACGGGCAGCAGCAAGGCCAAACCGCTGCATCTGGCGCCCAACGTGGTTTTGCTGCCCGCTGGTTGGTGTGCCACTCGAACCCAGGGCTGTTTTTCTTTTTTCTCTTTCCTTGCTTGCCGCTGACCATCACGTGAGTGTTATCGGCTACACTTTTTTGCGCCCCTGTTCGCATTTCTTTGTTCATTCGTTTTCTTTTCTTTCATTTTTTTGTCGCGTCACCTCCCTTCGTCGAGATCATTATGTCTGAGCAGGAAAAGGAGCGCATGACGCTGCGTTCGGGGGCCACTCTGGAAGGCCCAGCCCCTCCGCCGGTGCCTGATACTATTCTGGAACGCGTAGCCACGCTCTGCGACGCCGTCGTAAATCGCCTAACGCTGACCCACGACCCTGACCCTGCTGCGACCTTGCCACGACCGCAGTCGGCTATCCCGACCTACCGCGGCTACGACGACAGGCAATCTGTTCCGGACTACCTCGACCGCCTTCAAGTATATAAAGCAGCAGTCGGGGCGTCCGATGCCTATATGCTGAACCGAGTCCTGCCGCTGGCACTACAAGGATCGGCGGCCTGCTGGTGGAGGCTGCAGTCGCCGTTCCAGTCCTGGGACGCATTCCGACAACGATTTCGTGAAGAGTTCCTGCCGCCGGGGTATGAGTCGCGTATCCTCCGGGAGCTAGATCTGCGGACACAGCACCCCGACGAAAGCCTGCTCGAATACGTTCGAGCAATTCAGGTACTGTACCAACGGGCGTGCCCTGAAACTCCAGAGACTGACAGAGTAGCGCGCGTGCTGCGACAATGTCACCCTCGTTTCCGCCCCTACTTGCACGCACGTAGTTACGCCAGCCTCGACGAAATCGCACGTAACGCTCGTTCTATCCAGGAAAGCCTATTGCACGAGCTTCAATACGTGCCCCCACCACCACGACACGCTGCCCTGGAGCCCAGCTGCGCCTGGGGTGGTCCCGCGACGCACGAACGGCACCCTGCAGACCGTCCGGTGACGCGGGCTCTGGACCCGCACACCTTCGCACGAACAGCGGTACACCCGCAGCAACACCGCCCACCTGGCCCCAACAACCGGTTCGTCACCGGCGTAAGACCTCGGGATGCACCCAACCCCTGGAGGCAGCACAACTACCGTCAAAGACCTCGGGATGCACAAGAACCCTTGAGGCGGACAAACTATCGTGAAAGACCTCGGGATGCACAAGAACCCTTGAGGCAATTCGACTATCGCGTAAGCCCTCGGGATGCACAAGAACCCTTGAGGCAATTCGACTATCGCGTAAGCCCTCGGGATGCACAAGAACCCTGGAGGCAGCCGAACCCCCAAGGCAACCAAGCAGCCCCTTTCCGCCGCCCGAACCAGGGAAACGAGAACGGCCGGCGCCGCTGAAACCAGACAGCGACCCGCCTGCGGCCACGCCCCCTGGTAAAACCAATCTTGTTCCTTCAGTCTCCCGCTCGGAAAACTTGCCGAGCGCCGAACCCCGAATAAGAGTTAGAGTGCTCGGACAAACATTCACTGCCTTGTTAGACACAGGATCAGGCGTTTCTCTCATCGGTGACAAACTTTATGCCCGATGCAAGGAAAAGAAAGTTACATTCAGAAAGACAAAGGTCCAGCTAAAAATGGCATCCAGCGCAACGGCAGAAAGCAGGGATGCAGTCCGCTTACGCGTTAGTTTCAACAAATGCGTAAAACGGCAACGATTTCTTTACCTCGCGGGCTTGTCGGTAGAAATGATCCTCGGTCGAGACTTTCTTGCAGATACTGGTATGCTGCTCGACATCAGCGCTGGCGGCTACCGGCTTGGCGATACGCCGGGGTTCCTGCCGTTCGACGCACCAGACCGAATGGGAGATACGCGGACGGCAGCTACCACACTAGGCACGCTTCCTGAGCCAGTCCTCCAAGCCATTCAGACATTCAACGGGACACCAGCACAGCGCGCGAAACTCGAGACGGTGTTACGACCTTTTTCCGACATGTTCACAGAGAAGCCGGGCGTGACCGACGTCCTCACGCATCGCATCGACACCGGTGACGCCCGACCGTACCGCTGCAACCCCCGCCCACTCAGCGCTCCCAAGCGAGCCCTCCTCGACGCGGCCTTAGACGAGATGATCGCCACTGGCGCGGTTCGACCCTCCAAGAGCCCATGGGCCTTCCCGGTTGTCTTGGCACCAAAGAAGGACGGCTCGACCCGCCTGTGTGTCGATTACCGCAAGCTGAATTCCATGACGGTAAGAGATTCTTATCCCTTCCCATCCATTCAAGAAATCACGTACACATTGTCCGACGCCACGTTTTTTACAACCCTCGACTGCTCTCGTGGCTACCTGCAGATACAGATGCACCCAAACGACGTGGAAAAGACCGCTTTCACCTGTCACAGAGGCTTGTATGAATTCGTCAGAATGCCGTTCGGACTTTGTAATAGCCCCAGTTCCTACCAAAGAATGATGGATATCGTCCTCGGCGACGCAAAACACAAGTTTGCCCTCTGGTATCTCGATGACGTAACTGTCTTTTCCCGTTCATTTGACGAACATCTAGAGCACTTACAGATTGTGCTACAACGCATGCATGACGCTGGTCTGACCGTGCACCCCGGCAAAATACAGCTCGCCACTAACAAGATCGACCTGCTTGGCTTTGTGGTTGATAACGGCGCGCTGAAACCGGACCCAGAAAAGCTCCGCGCCATCCTAGAATATCCCCCGCCCCGTGATATTAAGAGCTTGCAACGTTTCCTCGGCATGATTGCCTTCTATCGACAGTTCGTTCCACACTGCGCCAGCATATCCAGGCCCCTTTATCAGCTGCTGCGTAAAGGCAACAAATGGGTATGGGGCGATAACGAACAGCGTGCGTTCGAAGCAATTCGGGAAGCGATAGCAAAAAACGCGTCCCTCCAGCTTCCTGACCTAAACAAACCATTCGTCTTACAAACGGACGCGAGTGATTACGGTTTGGGGGCAGTCTTGCTCCAAGAATTTGATAGCGTGTTACGCCCAGTTGCTTTTGCCAGTCATACGCTTCTCCCAGCCGAGCGTAACTACTCAGTCACCGAGAAGGAATGCCTCGCCATTGTATTCGCGCTCAAGAAATTTGACATGTTTTTGGATGGAGCCCGCTTCGTAATCCAGACGGACCACCAAGCCCTGTCCTGGCTGCAAAGACTCCAGAATCCCGCAGGACGTCTTGCTCGATGGGCGCTGGCACTGCAGCGCTACGACTACACCATCCAGTACAAGAAGGGCTCTACAAACACCGTCGCCGACGCGCTGTCGCGCGCACCGGTCCCTACCGCGACGCCGGCAGATCCCGAAGAAATGCAGCTAACCGCCGCAGTACGGGCAACCTTTGACGACCACTGGGGCGCCCTTGTGAACAAGAATGATCTTCGGGCAGCACAGCAGACTGACGGCTTCTGTCGGCGGGTGATCGACACGCTGGCAGGCCAAGCCCGAGGCGATGCCGACAGTGACCGGCAGTTTGACTGCTACGTCCTCGGAGACGACGGCTTGTTACTCCGATACATTCCTTCGCCAGACGACGACACCCCCTTTCGCATCGTGGTACCACGCAAACTACGTAAGTCGTTTCTACGTTACTACCACGATTCTGCTCTCGCTGGCCATTCTTCCGGTCAAAAGACCTACGAAAAACTTTGCCGTACAGTTACATGGCCAGGGATGAGACAGGACGTATTTCGATACGCACGTTCGTGTACTGTATGCCAGAAAGCGAAACCACGAGGCGGTCTTCCGTTCGGTGTCATGCAGAGCGTAGAGAGCAGAGGACCATGGCAAATTGTTGCCTGCGACATTATGGGCCCATTCCCGCGAAGCCCCCGTGGAAATCAGTATTTGCTTGTGGTCACCGACCACTTCACGAAGTGGGTCGAACTCTTTCCTCTGCGAACACTAACTTCGAAGAACGTATGGGCGTGCCTCCTACAGGTATTCACCCGGTTCGGCTTCGCGGCTCAACTGATCACTGACGGCGCGACGTATTTCACCAGCAAGGTGTTCGCAGATTGCTGTGACGCCATGGGGATCCGTCACGTCCGAACGTCAGTGTACCACCCGCAGGCTAACATCACCGAGCGCGTAAATCGCAACTTGAAGTCCATGCTTATAGCGCACACAGCGCGCCATAGGGACTGGGACCTTAAGCTCCCAGAAATGGCGTTCGCCACGCGAACCACCATAAATCGATCGACAGGGTTCACGCCCGCTTACTTAAACTTCGGCCGCGAATTACACTTCCCCCTCGATAATCGCATTCGCCCACTCCCAGGAGGCTCCATTCCGTCCCACGCCCAGTTCGCAGGTGCCTTGCGCAAGCGACTGCTTGACGCCACTCGAGAGGCCCGCGAATACCTCGACGCCTCACGAATGGAGCAAGCGGCGCAGTATAACAAGGGTCGACGAGACGTCCACTTCTCAGTGGGGGACCTGGTGCTCAAGCGTACTCACCCGCTGAGCGACGCTGCTCGAGGCTATACAGCTTCCCTCGCAAACAGGTGGGACGGTCCATACAGAGTAACACGGAAGTCGCGCCTCTCCTACGAGCTAGAGCACTGCACGACAGGCGCACACTATGGCCCAGTGCACGTATCCGAACTCAAACAATTTTATCCTGCAGACGACTGGCCTTCCGAGGTGTGCGAGACCCCAGACCACAACAACAGCCCCTTCTCATCCACACCGCCCAAACGGCGATATAACCTGCGCCGCCGGTGATGAATGGACATCGCTCCGGCTTTTCCCTTCAACCACCATTCATGTGCCTTTTCTCATTTTCTCCCTCTTCTTTTCCTTGTTTTCTCTTTTTCTTTTCTTTGCGGAGGGGAAGAATCCTCACCTTCGTTTTTCTGGGGGTTCTTCCGAATCAATTGAACATACCGATGCCCTCACTATGGTCGAGTCGCGCTATCCATTGTTCTCCTTCATTTGCTAACAATACCTTTGACATGCGTAGGACATGCCGCACGACCGCCAACCGGGTTCTGCACGCCGAGACGCTCGCTCGTCGCGATGGGGGCCCTACGTTCCGAGGGGCCGGCATCCGGTTCGGGCACCATCGTACCGGTTCCAGCCCGCGCCCACGCGGCCCACAGAACACATTGCCACGTGGACCGCTCTGACCCTGGACGGGTCCGCCGTTGGCTGGTGGTCGCGACTTGCATGGGAGGACCAGCCCCAGGTCCCGATGGGGACACCGGCCGGTCAAGTCCCGGAACCCTTTCGACGCCTGACCATCACCGACCGGCACCCCACGGAGCCCCGGGCACACTATGCCCCGGAAGAAAGGGCCCTGCTCTGCGAAGTCTGCGGGGTACCAGAAATTCACTGGCCCACACATCGGGCCGGCCTGCTCCACCGCGAGCGCGCACGAGCCGCCCGAGGGGTCGGCGAGCAGCAGGCACCAGCCGCCCACGTGCCGCAGGACGCGGACCTGGACGCGGCACTGAACTTACTCCGCCGACTGCGCCCGCACCTCCTCCGAGAGTCGGACGACGTCATCTTTGAAGACGACGACGCCTAGTACGCGCGCACCCAGAGGGGGGAAAGTGTGGGGGCGCTCGCGCGCCCAAGCGGGAGGGGGGCGTGAAAGCACCGCACATCCCGCTATATATATATATATATATATATATATATATATATATATATATATATATATATTGTAAAACGAAAGGGAGAGTGAGTAGGGAGTTTTAGCGAGTCGTTTTTCAAGCACACGGTTCCGAAATCACGAACGGTACAGCTGGTCCGTTCCGTGAAACCGTACGTGAAATTTGACATACTTTAGCGAATCGTGAAAGTTGCGCGACCGTGTAAACGATGATGATGATAGGGCTTAACGGTGGCGCCATCTTCTAGTGAGCATGTGAAACATTCTGCAACGTGTAAATCCGTGGCGGACACCGTGGTGGCGGGTGGCGGCTCGTGTTTCCGGCGTGCGACTGATGTAAACAAGACGGCCGATGCAACATTTGCCGGTCGGAATTTCAAGAACTGCGAAGCTAGATGGAGTAAAAAGTATCTAAACGACCGTAAAGGTATGTGGTGTGTCTCCGTCATCCTGAACTTGAACGATCGTTCACGTTGTGTGCCGTCGAACCAAATCATTTCGTCTGCTCGCGGTCGCCACGGCAGCTAGTCTGCCCGCAGATCGCAAAAATTTACTAGCATGCGTTGTTTACAGCATTCACGATCGCTTACCATTGTGAGCAGTCCTCGAAATGATTTGGTTCAACCTCTCAAATGAAGCAGACTAACAGGACGGCAAATCTCCTCCCGCTGTCCTAAGCCTAACGCTCGGCTGGGTCGGCGAAGGCAGTCGCCGAACCGACCGCCATCTTTGTTTTTACCCGAGTCGTGAACGGTGCTGGCTGCGTTCCGGTGACGACTCCAGCGGCCGGAATGGGAGAAACGAACGAGAAGAGCCTCCCGACGTCCCGAACGACTCGCGCGCGCATGCGCAGTGGCGTCGCCGATGCGTTGGAGGGCGAACCGTTCGTGTGGAAACGACCTGCTAAAACTCCCTATTGTTAAATTTATTTCGTCAAAGATAGGGAAAGGTGAGGGGAAAGTGAGCCGGCGAAAAATTGGGCCAGGAGCGGGGATCAAACACGTGACCTTCGCCGTCAGGGGCGACGCCTTGGCCGATTACGCCATCCCGGCGACTGGTTTCGGCGGACTCAACGTTTGATCGGCTATCCTTTTTAGTGTTATTTTCGAATTCGGTTAACTGGGTAGACGACAGCCGTTGCTGATTTAAGGCCCATGCCAGTTCCGAATTGCAGCAGTTACGTGGCACGTCATTTCATCTTGCAAGTGTGGGAAAAGGGCCCGTCTTCTAAAGTATTTAGGATTCTCCTTTTTTCACGGGGACAGGCTGCACCGTATAAATATTAGGAGTGAGGGGAGATTCTTAAGTGTAGCGGTACTAATATTGTAAGCGAAGAGGAAGATGAATTATTAAATTTATTTCATCAAAGTAGGGAAGGGAAGGGAAGAGAGTCAACCAAGAATTGCGTCAGGAGTGGGGATTGAACCCGCAACTTTCGCTTATCCGGGGCGACGCCTTATCCGATTGGAACACGCGTATTACTGTCCCGAGAAAATTATCATTTTACATAGTCGAATCGGCTAAGGCTGCGCCCCGGATAGGCGAAGGTAGCGCGTTCGATCCCCACTCCCTGGCCCAATCTTTCAACGGCTCTCTTTCCCTTTCCTTCCCTAATTTTGATAAAATAAATTTAATAATCACTCTCTAACCTCTTCGCTTACAATATTACTACGGCTGCACTTGTCAATCTTCCCTCACTCCCAATGTTTATACGGTGCAGCCTCTCCCCATGGGGAGGAGTGGTTTCCTAATGCCTGAGTCCGACTAGAGCGACAGACGGAAACAAACGACAGCGACAAGCCTCAAACAAGTCTTTCGCGATTTGACAGCCTTTGTAGAATAAAAGAGGCTATGCTGAAACGCGAGCATCATGCACGCGAGGGTATCTTTGGCAAGGTTTCAATCACTCGTGCTTACTTCACTAGCACCGGACGACTAAACACTTGCAAAAAGGTACCATCGCAAGCATGCTACATGTGTTTGAGGCTTGTCGCGGTCGCTTGTTTTCGTTTGTCGCTCTTGGGATTCGGGCATAAATGCCTGGGAAGATGGGCCGTTTCTGACATTTGCGAGCTGAAATGACGTGCCACGTCACTGCCGCCACTCTGAACTTCGATGGGCCTTAAATCAACCACGGCTGTCGTCTAGCCAGTAACCGAATTCAAAACGAACAGTAAAGCAGAGAGCCGATCAAAAATTGAGTCCGCCGAAACCAGTGGCCGGGATGGTCTGATCGGTTAAGGTGTCGCCCCGGATAGGCGAAGGTTGCGTGTTCGATCCCTGCTGCATGTCGTCGCTTCTCTCGCGTGCCTGTCGTCGCTCCCCTCGTGGGGCTCAACTTCTGCCCCACAACAGGACGATAGGACGAATTTTAACGCAGTAGCTCTGAGGAGCTCGTGTCGCAGAAAATCCACCTTTGGCGTAATGTGAACTCAGTCAGTCGCTCATGCGGAGGAACAAATTGCGCGGTGTGTGTTAACATGTGACACCTAAAACCACCAGTACGAATTCCAATTTCAACTAAGTAAATAATTCGCGGAAACATAAGCTGCGACGCAAGTAATGTGATATACCTCCTGACTTGTGGCACCTGCGGTACGCAGTACGTGGACCAGACCTTTCGATTGAGATTTAAAGGAGCGGTGCAACGATATTTAGTTGGAATGTTTTTAACTGTACACGAGCTTAGTGGCACAAGTGGGAGTCAAGGATTCTCGCACGCGACGCCACTTGCCAAAAAACTCCTTTGTTGCGGTGTAATTTCAAAGACAAGAGCGACCATTTTCATTCAATCTCTCCTTTGCAAAATTTGATGACGTAAACTGGGGATCGCAGTACACCCATATGACGATATTTGAATGTAGGTTCATAGATTGGACCCGAGCATTGCGTGGGCACACGATTTGGGCTCGTGATAATTACTAGCTCGAGAAGCATTCGGGTAGTGGCCCGTGTCCAATCGCTCGCATCAACGACAATTACCGAGCCATAACAATGTCTGGAACTCAGCGCGTGTCCTGTGCTTTGCCAGCCACAGCGCGTGGCTATGATCAACATTGGCGGCATATAATCGGCTCCAGATCACGTGGCCGCTTGTTCTGGCTGCGAGTTGAGGGGGCGAACGCTGCTCGCTTCTCTTTAATTTTTTTCTGGGACTTCTATTGCGTGGGGAGAAAAACGAACGCGTCTATCATAGGTCATTAACGTCAGGGATCTGTTCTGAGCGGTATTTGCGCAAAGTACAAAAATTGTTGCATTGCGCCTTTAATGATCACAGGTCACATGTAAAAGCCGTTCTCAAACTTCTCGTTCAAAACATATGGCTTTACCCAAACACAGGTTTGAGAAACTGGATGTTACATTTTTAGACTATAATTTCCAAAGCAACCGTGATCGCCAGCAGAAATATTCGTATCTTATTAAAAAAAAAATTAAATCCGGGCCGTGATTAACGAAGATCCCGGTATAATGTCATCTATGCAAGAAGTAATCACCCTTGACCCACCTGTAACGAAGTGAGTGTAGCTAATTTAATCCTATTAGTTCATCCCTTGCCTTTTCACGTGTTCCTTTCCCTAATATCCCTCGGTGGCTTATTGTCGACGGGTCAACGGGCCATGACCTTCGACAGGCATTTGCCACTTACTGGCATAGTTCCTTCTGTTTGAACGTTCTACTGTTGTCTATACTTTTGTCAATGTGTCCGTTTTTTTTTTTTTAGGTAGGGTGGTTATTTTTGTGCGTTGGCCGAGTTTAATGCGGTTTCGTCGACTATCTTTGTTGTGGACTTTGGCAGTTTGACACGCGATGTGACACCTGACATGACCCAGGTGTGTAAACCCAAAACGACTCTGTAACCTATTTGGCAACCTGCAGTCTTAAAGAAGACCTGTGTCAGGCCGAAACGTGGACTCACTAAATGCTTTAGAACACCACCAACACTTCGAAGTGCGACTTCATTACATTATACATACAGGGTGTTTTTTAAGCTTAAGAGATAAAAAAAAAAGAAAAAGAAAACGTGAAAGTAGCTCTTATGTTGCTTGTAGAGGTAAGTTATGCGACCAGGGGGACATTATGTCGGTGGCTAATCTTTGCGATAAGTCGGCTAATTAATTACAATTTGTTAATTAACTTTTTAATTCGTGAAAATAGGCGTACGGTTCCAATTAAAGCTTGCTGAGCGTCATCGAAAACCACTAAATCAGTAATTTTCAGAAAGACTTTGAGCGCATGAGAAGCGTAGTATTACACTAAGGTTACCACTCATGGAGCAGGTACAAGGCTAGCGGTTGAGGGTAAGGCGCCCGAGTGATTTTTCTTTGTCTTATCTTTCCCAAGCCTTGTACCTGCTCCACGAGTGGTAACTTTAGTGCACTATACTACGCTTCTCCCGCATTCAAAATCTTTCTGAAAGTTACGGATTTAGGGGTTTTCGATGACGCTCAGCAAGTTTCTGATTCGAACCATACGTCTATTTTTATTATTAAGGTTAATTAACAACTTTAACTTAATTAGTCAAGTGATTATTACCATTAGCCCATTAGCCTCCTATTTTATGTCCCCTGGCCATATATCTCACCTGCACAAACCGGATAAGTGTAGCAGCTATCACAACTTTTTCAAATTAAATCTGTAAAGCTTAAAAAAATACATATATATAAATACAATATATATATATATATATATATATATATATATATATATATATATATATGTATATATATGTATATATATATATATATATATATATATATATATATATATATATATATATATATATATATATATATATATATAGAACGAGGTCAGGGCTTGGCTGCCGAGAGTTTGTATAGAATGAAGAGCCACTTCGAAAACCTAACTCCTTTACTTAGACGTTTCGACCCGAGACGGGTCTCGGATCGAAACGTCTAATGGCGAATTCCACTTGGCGTTTTGGAGCGCGCCGAGATCAGTTGACCAGACCCGGAATGGAGCACACGATCCGAACGGGGTAGCGCCGCCTACGGATCCCCAGTTGAACATGACCACTGCTCCGGGATCGGCGGATGCCTTCCCGTCATTCAAGTGCCCGGGAATCCCCTTTCCGCGGCCGCGGCGGTCGTTTCGAAGACGTTTTCGCAATCGCGGTGCTTACACGTGTTCGACGCACGACCGACAGGAATGGCTCAGGAGCTTCTAGCAAGGGTTGCCGGAATGCCCGTAGCGCGGCAAAACCTTCTCCTTCTTGGAAAACGAATCGGCTGTCGAGCCAATGGGGTAAGCTAGCGGCCATTACGAATTCTGCTGAGGCGAGATGACCCGCGAGATAGGAAGTCACGTGTGTGCGCCGAGGGCTGGCCCGGCTGGCTCCCGGTTGAATCCGCCGAAATCGTCGGAGCGACTTTTCTCGGATCCAGATCGAGATCTGGAGCGGGAGCTGATCCTACATGACCCGTGGAACAGGTTCGTCTCGATCCCGATCGCCCTGTGAAATAGGCTCGCTCCCAAAAAGTCGATCCCGGCGCGCTCCAAAACGACCAGTGGAATTCGCCATAACTAAGAAGTTAAGCTTTTGAAGTGGCTCTATATTCTCTCTCTCTCTCTCTATCTCTCTCTCTCTATATATATATATATACCGGCTGTTTTTTTTTTTATTCTTGCAGACTTCACAAAAAATAAGTCAGTGAAGGCTACACTTATAGGGTTTGTGCGAGTGAGTTATACGCCCGGGGGGACATTATGTGGGTGGCTAATCTTTGGGATAAGTTGGCTAATTATTTAGAATTTACTAATTAACTTTTTAATTAGTGAAAATAGACATATGGTTTCGATTGGAAACTTGCTGAGCGTCGTCCAAAGCCCCTAAATTAGTAATTCTTAGAACGACTTTCAGCGCGTGAGAAGCGCAGTAGTGCGCTGAAGTTACCACTCGTTGAGCAGGTACAAGGCTGGGGCTAGATAAGAGACGGAAAAATTGCGCGGGCGCCTTACCGAAACCACTAGCCTTGTACCTTCTCGACGAGTGGTAACTTTAGTGCACTACTACGCTTCTCACGTCCTCAAAGTATTTCTGAAAATGACTGATCTAGGGGTTTTGGACGACGCTCAGCAAGTTTCTAATTGGAACCTAATGTCTATTTTCACTAATCAAAAAGGTAATTAGTGATTTTTTAATCACAGCCAACTTGTCGCAAAGATTAGCCACCTACATAATGTCCCCTGGGCGTATAACCCCTCGCACAAACCGCATAAGTGTAGCTTTCATGGCTTTTAGAGCGCAGCTCTTAGGCGCCCGTTTCCGGCTAGAGCGGCGTCGCCGTCGCCGTCGGCGTAACCGCGCGGTGCATGATGGGTAAATCTCCCTGCTAAATTTAGCGGAAAATTTTCTCCGCTAAATTTAGCGGAAAATTTTCCCCGCTAAATCTAGCGGAAATTTTCCCCCGCTAAATCTAGCGGAAAATTTTCCCCGCTAAATCTGGCGGAAAATTTTCCCCGCTAGATCTAGCGGGAAATTTTCCCTCTAGATCCAGCGGAAAATTTTCACCGCTAAATCTAGCGGGAAATTTTCCCCGCTAAATCTAGCGGAAAATTTTGCCCGCTAAATCTAGCGGAAAATTTTCCCGCTAAATTTAGCGGAAAATTTTCCCGCTAAATCTAGCGGAAAATTTTACCCGCTAGATCTAGCGGACAATATTCCCGCTAAATCTAGCGGAAAATTTTCCCGCTAAATCTGGCGGAAAGTTTTCCCCGCAAATCTAGCGGAAAATTTTCCCCGCTAGATATAGCGGAAAATTTTCCCCGCTAAATTTAGCAGGAAAATCCCCCCCCTCCCTTGAGGTCACGTGACCCCCATGCCACGTGACCCCCCTCCCCGAGGTCACGTGACCCCCCCCCCCGTGCCTTCCCCTCCTCCTCAAGAGCTGCGCTCTAATTCGGCGTTACATAGAGTTGTAAACGGCTTTCACTTTTTAGAGCGCAGCTCTTAGGCGCCCGTTTCCGGCGAGGCGGCGTCGCCGTCGCCGTCGGCGTCGCCGTCGCCGTCGTCGTCGGCGTAATTGCGCGGTGCATGATGGGTAATTTTCCCCGCTAAATTTGGCGTAAAAATTTCCCCGCTAAATCTAGAGGAAAATTTTCCCCGCTACGTCTAGCGGGAAATTTTCCCCGCTAAATCTAGCGGAAAAAATTCCCCGCTAAATTTAGCGGAAAACTTTCCCGCTAAATCTAGCGGAAAACTTTCCCCGCTAAATCTAGCGGAAAATTTTCCCCGCTCTATCTAGCAGAACATTTTTCCCGCTAAATCTAGCGGAAAATTTTCCCGCTAAATCTAGCGGAAAATTTTCCCCGCTAAATCTAGCGGAAAACTTTCCCCGCCAAATCTAGCGGAAAAATTTCCCCGCTAAATCTAGCGGAAAATTTTCCCCGCTAAATCTAGCGGGAAAGTTTTCCCGCTAAATCTAGCGGAAAACTTTCCCCGCAAAATTTATTGGAAAATTTTCCCCGCTAAATCTAGCGGAAAATTTTCCCCGCTAAATTTAGCGGAAAATTTTCCCCGCTAGATTTAGCGGGAGAACTCCCCCTCCCTCCTCGAGGTCATGTGACACCCAGGCCACGTGACCTTCCCCCCCCCGAGGTCACGTGACCCCCCCGTGCCTTCCTCCTCCTCAAGAGCTGCGCTCTAATTCGGTGTTACAGGGAGTTGTAAACGGCTTTCATTTTTTTTTTTAAAACAAATCTGCAAGAATAAAAAATAAAAAAACACCCTTTCTATATATATATACGTTGCGCTGTCTTCTCGCAAGGCAGCAGAGGCTCATTGCACTATTTCTCCACGGGGCACGGTGCGCTCCGATTCCATACCGAAACTTAAAAACCCGTCGAATCTGTGCGGTTTTTCAGAAAGCCGTAGAATGGTACGCGTTTTTTCTATCGTTCTGCAATTTGTTGATTTAGTGTTTTTAGATTATGCTGAGCAATTTTTTAAGTAAAGCCATGCCCTTAGACACTTTATTAAAAAAATAATTACGCAAAAATAATTAACAACTTAATTATAGCGGACTAATAATTGTCCTTCATGGGCCCCTGGACCAGGACCAAAACGACACAAGCATTTTTTTCGCTGTCATGAGTAGTTCTCGCAGGAGCGATTTGGCCTGCGTTCTCTGAAACACCCTGTATATTGTATACACTATACAGGGTGTTTTTTTAAGGTTTACAGATTTGCTTTAACAAAGTTGTGAACGCTACACTTATCCGGTTTGTGCAGGTGAGTTATATGGCCAGGGGACACAAAATAGGAGGCTAATCGTAATGATCACTTGACTAATGAAGTAAAACTTGTTAATTAACTTTCTAATTAATGTAAATAGACATTGGGTTCCATTTAGAAACTTGTCGAGCGTCGTCGAAAATCACTAATTGAATAATTTTCAGAAATACTTTGAGGACGTGAGAAGCGTAGTAGTGCACTAAATTTACCACTCGTAGAGCAGGTACAAGGCTGATGGTTGCGGTAAAGCGCCCGCGCGATTCTTCCATCTCTTATGAGAGCTCCAGCCTTTTGCCTGCTCCACGAGTGGTAACTTTAGTGCACTACTACGCTTCTCACGTCCTCAAAGTATTTCTGAAAATTATTGATTTAGGGATTTTCAATGACGCTCAACAAGTTTCTAAATGGAACCCAGTGTCTATTTTCATGAATTAGAAAGTTAATTAGCAAGTTTTACTTGTTAATTAACTTTCTATATGTATATCTACAGCTCCACGAGTGGTAACTTTAGCGCAATACTGCGCTTCTCACGATCTCAAAGTTTTTCTAAAAAATACTGATTTAGAGGTTTTCGATGACGCTCAGCAAGTTTTTAATTGGCACCTTATGTAAGATTTTAATTAATCTAAATTGGAACCATACGTATAGTTTCGTTACGTCATGAAGAAGACAGTGCCACTCTCGAAACGTCGACTGACGTCAGGCCCTTTCTTATTTTTGTTTGTATTTTTAATTCTTTATTCTTTTTTTTCCATTCAACAATTTATTTTTGTAAGTTTTTGTGTCTAACTCTGACTTTTATTACGTCATTTTTAAGAGTATTTTCCGCGTATCTGGGGGTCTTGTGTCTAGCTTTGATTGTTCTTCCTTTAAACTAATAGAATTTTTTTGGCAATTTACTCTTTTTTTTGTGCGCGACATTTTTATTAGTTTGCCATTAAATTAGATTTCTTATCTTTATTCTCCCACGGCTGTTGTGTCTGCGCAATTTACTTCGAATATATATACATATATATATATATATATATATATATATATATATATATACACAAACTGTATATTATATTATATCTACAGGCTCTTCCTTCTTAACGGGCAACTCCTGTGTAAAGTATAGCACCAAAATCAATGACTGATCTCGATTTACGGAGAACAAACACGAGCACTGCCTAAATATTACACGAATGGGAAACCGCTATCCACTCTAAAACCGTTACTGAAAATATACAACCATCTTATCAGCGGGCATTTAGCGGGTTGGCTGTTTTGTCAAGCAATCTTGCGATCTGATGTCATCTTCGTTTTCGATGTGGTTTCTTGCTCGTACTGCCAATTCTTTCGCCGTGTTTTTCTGCGGAATTTTCAACCGTCCCAGCGTACGAGTTTTGATTCGTATGTTATGATTTAGCGGCCTTTGTCGCTAAGTGCTTTTTGGCGATCGCGCACGAAAATTATTGAGCCCCTGCTCTCTCAAGCGCGTCGTGGTGCGGAAGGTGGCACTCACTGGCGGCCATCGAATGGTTCGTTCCTACACCGCGCGAGCTTACTATTAGCTTCCACGACGCTTCTGCAACGTGCATTACACGCCACCAAGATTGGAGTTCTCAGAAGGTAAGTGGGAGCTTGTTGTGAGCCTGCGTTCATCGTGGCAAAGTCGCTTTTCGGCAGGCGACTATATGAACGCGTATTGATATTTGCTACCAATGTTTGATATCTACAAAGTAAGGCAGTTAAATAGCAGTAGCGTCTTACCAGACTGATCGGAACTGCTCTTGCTATTAAGCCAGTTGTAAGTTTTGCGGCACCCCAATACGAACTTTGCGTCACACGGTGGTTATGCAGCTGATCACAAGGGTGACGTCAAGCTCGAGCCGGTAGTTTCGGTTCACCGTGCACCAACGGAATACTATTTTGAGATGGGATATCTACAAAACTGCAAAAGGCATCGAAGAAAAAAATAAACCGGACTCCTCGTAATTTAAAGATACTATTTCCTTCAATAAAGGCTGTCGTATCCCTAAGCTGCAGGAAATGTACCGGAGTTACCCTTTAAGCTTGTGGGGATTTTGGACAATGGGAACTTGGGCAACAATGCGGCGAGCGCGAGAGGTGGGAATCGCGAGGCAAGGCACGGGTCACGACGCGCGTGGTGGCGGTGGTGGTAAAAACTTTAATTGAGTTTGTTCAGTGATGAAGCCCTCCGGGTCAGGTCCCCAAGTCCAAGGCCCCGCAGGCCACCGCTACCCTTCTAGCCCGTTCGAGCAGCGCTCGCTGCCGCTCGGGCCGTGAGCTGAGTAGAGCGGCCTCCCAGGAGGTTGTAGTGGGGTTAGGAACGGGCATGACTCCTACCCCGACAGGGGAAGGACATGCCCAAGTACAGTGGTAGAGGGAGGCGCGTGGGGAGGAACGGTAAGTTCAGCCATGGCTTAACCGGCCAAATACCACTCTCGAAAATAAACAATCTCACTCAAGGTTTGACGCCGTACTCCCGACAAGCAGTAAACAAGAATACAACGAGCTTAAAAAAATGTTTAGAAAAAGCAATGTAAGTTACACTAATGCGGTTTGTGCAGGTGAGCCATACAGTCCGGAAAAAATTAGTGGGGCGGATAAGCGCAGTAATCAGTCGGATATTGAACTAAAATATCTTAATTAACGTTCTAGTTATTGAAAAGAAACAGATGGTTGTAACGAGAAACTTGAAGAGCCTTATCGAAAAGCACTAAATCAGCCAGTATTGGAAAGTCTTGGAGCACGTGGGAAGCACGCTGGAGTGCTAAAGCTACAACTCGCGCAGCAGGAGCAAGGCTACCGGTGCGATAACGCCACACGCGCGGTTTTCCCGTCTCCCATCTCCATCCCCTGCCCGTTTCGATCTGGATGAGCATCGTACCGGTGTACGGTCGTGTATCACTACTGCGTGATGCACGTTAAAGACCCCAGGCTAGCAGTTGTACTGCACTGGCTAAATTTCTCATCTACAGCTGGATCGGACAAGTCGCCCGTTGAGGCAGACCAAGCTCCAGGCTGTATAAACATACACGCAACCCAATTTCATCCGGATTTTCTCACCACAGCTTCGCGCCTGTAGCACGAAAGGTAACTTGAGCCAACTACTGCGCTTCCCACGCGCTTAAAGATATTCGAAAAATCGCTGATATAGCGGCTTTCGATGACTCTCAGCAAAATCCTAAGTAAAACTATGTTTTTTTTTCAGTATTTAAGAAAGTGAATGAAAACATTTTAGTTCAATATTTGAATTATCGTGACGATTTGCCTCCTATTTATGTACTATGGCAGTATAACTCACCTGCAATAACCGCATTGGTATAGCTTCTACGGATTCTTTTATAGACTTTTAACAATGTAAAAAAACACACCCATGGATAAATATATTTATATATATATATATATATATATATATATATATATATATATATATATATATATATATATATATATATATATATATATATGTTATCATAGCACCATTCGTGTAGCAAACTACAGCGCTCTGTAATAAAATTTTTATGATTTTTCTTCAGAAGGAACACAAATTTGAAGTGGAGCGTGCTGAAATGCTACATTTGACTGCTTGGTTTTTTGTTCCCTCTTCTATCGGTGTTTATAAGTAGGTAAACAATAAAAGAAAAACATTCAGGGTAGTAATCTTTAAAATATAGTCCTGTGATTCGTTGGATTTTTTTAAAATAACTATTTTAATATATTTTATGCCAGATATTAAAAAAAACATCACACCTTCGACGTTTTGGTGACATATTTTTAGCGTTCTACCTTAGATTGATCACATATGTTGCTTACCAAATATGATATACTTGTAGGCCTATAATTCTATTTTTAATTGAGCCACTTTATTCTCACCAGATACTTTATATACAATATGAAATTTCGCCAAATAACAATTTTATTTATAATTTAGCCCGCTTTACAAAATAAGACCATTTTTTTCCTAAAATTCCCAATGATGTTAATTTTCTAAATGTATTATCACAGTTCCCTTTTTTGCATCAATTTAACACACGCTCGTTTTTAATTAATATTTCCTTTTTTTGTTGTATATAAAGGAAATCTTGAAACAAAAAGAAAAGAAGAAAGAACACACCCGAATTGTTCAAAAAGGTAGTCTCGCAAGCTGGCTTTACTGCAAGGTATTTAGCCTTTAATAATGCTAAGGTCAGGGGCATCTTAGCTGTTGGGCAGGTGGAGGGGCGACGGCAGGAGAAGGAGGTAAGGAGGAGGGGAGGGTTATGTGGACACGCCGCTTTTAGGAGAAGTGTACTGCCCCTATCCCTCCGCTTTTCCGACGCCACTAACTATGCATGTTTTTCTTTTCTTTTATTTCTTTTTTTCTTTGAGGAAAAAAAGGAGAGGTGTTGAACACTTGGTTCGAGTTCCTCAGCTTATTCTATGTAATATTTTGTTTTATCTTTCATCTTGTTTGTTTTTCTTCGCTTGTTGTGTTCTCTCCTTCCCTGTGAGTGTACTGACTCGATCTTACCTGATGTGAAAAACCAGAAGACGAGTTCTACAGCCGATAGTCTCGGTATTGCGGCTATTTTCACAGTCCTTAGCAAGATTTTTTTTTGTGTAAGGTTGATAGTTTATAGTTATATCAACGGCTATAGTTCACAGATCTGGTAGAGTGACCTCAATGGCCGACGCACACTTCGCGCTTTCCACTTTTGCTCACCTCCTCCTTTCCTGTATTCACGACTCCAGCGAAATCGACGCCGCGTAGCGGCAGCGCCGAGAAGCTCAGGAAAGGAGGTCGTTTGAACTCCGTCATCTGCTATCGCTGCTTGGTTCTCGTAGGCAGCTTAGAAACAAACATTGTCTCTAGTAATCATTTTTATGATTGCGCCGTGTCATTCCTACGCAATGAGTAGAAGGTTTCTACCGTCGAAAAATCGCTTTGCTTTGCAATGTAATACTGATTTTACGCTGCAGTGCAGGAATGTTTGGTGGTCCGCGTGCTGAACGACGAAAACGACCTCCTTTCGTCCGCCATTTTGTCTGAGCAGCGCGCCCCCTATACTTCGCCGGAGTCGCGAATTCTCTCCACTTTTTTACCTCGCTCCAATTTGGCTCCCCTCGCGGCTTAGGAGAAGGTATAGCGCTAAGAGGATTATCTTCCTTGCAGAAACCCGGGGTTTTACCTCGGCCTTTAAGCCGCAACCACATAGCATTTTGTATGACCAGTGCCACAGGTCATACAGGGAAGAAAGACACCTGAGACATTGTCCGCAGACTGTCTTTTGAATGATGTATTAGTGGTGCGACCGCGGCTTTACGATGGTCCACATAAAAAAGGAACATCAATCAAAATTAAAGATTTCACTATGTGAAAAAAAAACAAAAAAGCACCTCAAGGTGGACTTGCTGTGGCCAGCCTGGCTCCCTCACAGCGCTGCTGCCAAACACTGAAGTGCTATGGGCTAAATTGTATCGCACGTCTGGCTCAAAACAATTTCTGCGTGCTGCGCAAGTAAGCAGGGCTCAAGTTCGTGCCCAAGCGCAGCTTCCGAGCATGGTATATGACGAGGGGGGCTATTTAGGAAGGAATTTCTGGCGGCGAGCTAGAGGCGACTCCACGGAGATTCATGTCGGAGAATAGTACAAAATTCCAAGGGTCAGACCTGGAAAGAAATTAGGCAAACTAGAAGTCACATTCATTTGAAATATTTTTGTTTTTAAAGAAATCAGCTCTGGTTACAGAAAAAAAAAGTACTGAGGCTTCCCAGCTTATTTCTCCCGCTTTGCTCATGGTAAGTTGTGGATTAATGTGCGTCAAGATTTTGTAAGTCGTTTAACTGGAAGAAATACAAGCTTCGGATACTGACTCCTGTAGAGGTTACGGTAATTCCCTATTAATGTTCGAAGCATCCGAGAACCTGCCGTTAAAATGGACAAAACTGCAGACTCACTTTGGTGCGTGGAAATTCTTATAGCGTTACAATGGGTGGAATATTAGCGTCTAGTTATTGGACTTCGCCACTGATAACTACAAAAGGACGACCTTGGTTGCTGTATTCAAAGCACAAACATAAAACATGCGGTGAAAGTCATGAATTGCAAGAAGAAACTCGTAGTCAGAATGTACATTCTAAGGTCTACTTGCGAGGCCTACCTGACGATTGTGATAGTCAAAACGGAGATTACAACATTTTAATCACTCCGTCTTAAAAAGATGAAGATCAACTAAAACGTAAAACGAACAGTATGCGCCTAAGTGTGCTATACATATTTATGTATTAGTTTCTCTACTCGCTCAAATATTGAATTACATAGCAAGACGGGGTGGGGTTCCCGTTATCTTTACCCTTGACAAAACTGACCTCCACTCATCCACGCCGAGGTGCTTCAAGGAGGGAAAACGTCTATTCTGATATATTTTTTTTTACAGCGTCATCTGTACTTGGCTTGCTAAACTGGGCAAGTGTCGTGTAGCCGAAAACGAACGAAGGATGACCGCTCTTATCACAAATGCCTTTGACGCTGGGAGAGGACCAGTACAGCAGTAATACCTCCGCTCTTTCGCTGATAATATAGTCAATTACAGGTTAAGAAAAGTATTCGGGGGAAAGGAGGACTGGGGAATAAGAAGCAACCGAAATGCTGGAGAGATGAGAAGGAAACATCATCCTCTTTCATGTGTTCCGTCTGCTTCCTCCTCCTCCGCCTTCCTTTCCCTTGAAAACTTCTCTTAACTTGTTACTGATGTCGTCCTGGTTGAGGCGCAGCGCGTTCGACCAATCGCGATTTCGCTGGGGGTCACGTGATCGCGCCCCCGCCACCTGCTCTTTCTCGCCTTCGGTCGTCCGTTTCCTCGGCGCTCTAATCCTTTGCGCGCAAGAATGGGGCGGCCAAATCATACGGCGAAGCATGCAGCGTCTGCTTGACGGCGTAAACGCTCACCATGAGAGAGAACGTCGTCGATGTGAGGCACCGACGGTCTCATTCTGGATGTTAAGATGGGACGCATTCGACATCAAAATCATGCTGTGCGCTAACTTCACGCGGTACGTATAAGAGAATGTTACTGAGCGAAGAGTGGAAATGCTGGTGTGGCCGAGTAATTTGTGCAGCGCGTCCGCGAGAACGCGTTTAACGCTAACTGTTCTCTGCGTAATTCGTTGTAGTTACGCGAGACTCCGCGTGACGCAACATCACTGGAATTTACACTCAATGACGACGCAATATTATCGCAATGTCGCACCAGCTGAAGCTGCCGATTCGATTCCCGTCGCGCGATTGTCCGCGCAATCTTTTATGTGGACCATGGACACTTTCAGAAATTCAGTGCCATGTAGTGGCTGAATGTTTAGTTTATATATATATATATACATAGTAATGGCAGTTAAAATATATTGATTCAGTTTGAATGTCGTCAAGAAACTACCACTATGTTGGAGGCGCTTTCTTGAGTGAAACTCTTAATAAATATGTTTACGTTTTATTGCCTTGAGATGTCCGGGGAGTGCCAGAGCTGAGCATTTTTATGATTTTGCATGACACCCTCAAAGGCGTAGTGCATAGAAACTTGTAAGACTAATCACGGCAACATCGAACAACAATACAGCGAACTTACGTCTGGAATGTTCCGGCTCCGGATCTGTGCTCGTCCTAATATTCTTGCTTGACCAACAATAAAAGGCCGCCTTTAGCACGTGCAGCCAATATACAGTTAGATGATGATAGTTATGGTAGTGGCCAGACTGAATTTTGGAAAGGTTAATTGTATGGAGAATTGACCAAATCTGTAAACGTCCGTCTTTGATAAAGCTGGACACATATTCAAACGTGACAAATCTGGAGCAGCTGTGGAACTGGTGCTTTAGCGAGAACGCAAGGTCCACTGGTTGTAGATATCCTCTGGTTTTAACAGTCCTTAGGATCGAGTCGGTGCACTATTCGGGTGGAAAAGAATATGACATGCGGAAGAACGCCCACGGGATGTGGGATGAAAGTAATATATATTCCAAGAACCTTACGCATCCCGACTCAAGTGCCCTACATCGTATAATAATAAAACAAGCATACGTTACCGGTAACAGCGGAGGGGTGGGGGAAGACATTTTTTTACTTAATGGGTGCACGTCCACATAACGCTCTCTCCTCCCCTCTCGTGTCCAACCGTCTGTTGGCCGTTTAGCTCCGAAACACTTCCGATGCTGCTGTCCTTAGCATTTTAGGGCTAATACACCTCGCAGTAAAGCTAACTTGCGAAACTATCATTTTTCCAATTCTGGTGCATGTATGTATGTTCGAGCACTTCTCCAAACAAAAAAAGAAAAAGAAAATGAATTTTGAGAAATTTCACGATAAGAGAAAGTAATTTGAAAGATTAGAATAAAAAAGGCAAAGAAATTGACCTTTTTTATAATAAAACAGGTTCAATCATGGCTAAATATAGAGGAGGGGGATAAATAAAATATTTTATGAAAACAAATTAAAGTGGTACTAGTCATGAAATAGAAGACGAAAGGCCTACAGGCTTATATTATTTAGCAAGTAAAATTGGTGATGAATTCCAAGCGCTGAAAATATATGTCACCATACGTCAAAAATGAAATATTTTACTTTTCCTTTATTTTTGGCATAAAATACGTTAAAACAGTAGTTAATTTGAGGGAGAAAAGAGGCAATGTTTTGAAAATAGCCATTGTTAAAAAACACACTGCGTTTTCATTTTTTTTTCTTTGTAAAAATCAACAGTATACTAGGTGCATAAAATCGAGCAGCCAAAATGAAGCATGTCACCTTAATCCACTTAAAAAGAAACCGGAGCTGTTCTGTGTCCGAGAAAAAAGACTTAAATTGTCTTCATCTGACCTCCAGGATCACTAGTATAGAAATTATATTTCAGTTTAATGCGCCAAATAGCCACTACAGCACTTTGGAAAATGGCCCTGAAGTCCCTCCTTCCCGGCCGGCGCGTTTGGAGGGAGGAGAGAATTGTGACGTATTATACTGAGATCTCAACATTTCCACACTTTCCGCGTGCTTTGCCCGACAAATCAAAAACGCTACACGCGTTCTTTCACAAGCGGAACACGCAAGGAAGTTGAAACTCCTGGGTATGACTTCACACCCGGCGATTGGTTTTTCGGTTTTTTCTCGCGTCTATTTGTGTGTTTGGGTCAAATGGTTGTGATATCCCTGGTTTAAAAAAAAAAAAAAAAAACTTTTCAGATTTTTTTTTGTTTTTGTTTTCAAGGAGGGTTGTGGAAACAATGATTTGTACTAAAATGAATTTAATGTGGTTTTGTTCAGTATGGAAAGGGGCTCCAATATGTAGTTTTTCGAGGCGAATCAGAACACGCATGCCCGACACGTCTGTTCGATTTCGAATGAAGCCACCCAATATACAAAATTCATCATTCAGTTCATCCAAATATTTTGCGAAATTCTATTCTGGTGATTAAGAAAAGAATTTCTATAATTTAGATCGAAATTTTTCTTTGTAAGAATAAACAATTTTATCGTTGCCATAAAACGATTCTTGTAAGACCAGCACTGACTCACGTATTACCTAATACGTACATCGGTTCCTTATTTATATTTATTGGCTAAGGCTTATCAGTTGCGTTTATGGGATACAAGAATAAAGCTTTCGACATCTGAGAAAAACTGTATACGTAATTATTGGCGGAGGTCGCCTCCGTCCATTTTTATCGTTATTTGGAATATTATTTGGAACTTGAACATTAGGATCACATAATATTGTGATATTATTTTTAATATCCTTTTTTTGCAGGTGCTCTAAAACGGCCATAGGGCCTTCTGTTAAGTGATTTACATGTCAATGTTTTCCAGCATAACTAATTATTTACTATAATAATTACATTTAAGATAAAAATATTTAGTATTTATATCAATCGCATTTGCCAACTACCGGGCACAATTCAAAAATTTGTTCCATTTGTGTGTAGCATTGTCTCAGTCCTTGGTGTATGTCAGGCACTCACGTTAACTTAATTTGAACAACACAAGATCCGTCAATGCTTGGCCGAAGCGGGGGAAAGTGGTCCATTAGGGAAAAGCCAGCGGATAATCTCAAAGACGGAAAAGCCTTTCTTTCTTGTAGATAACAAAACTAGAGAAAAACAAGTAATGAAAGGGATGTGCGGAAACAACTGAGTGATCGCGGGTTGTTTACAAGTTGGTCACTGCCACATCCGATACGTATATGGGCTTTCGTTTTTGCGGTTATTTGTTTTATTCGTGACGACAAATTTGGTGGCCGAAATATTTGGGCACTACACCGAGTGTTTGTTTCTCCCTGGGAACTTTCTGGGATTCGATTTGTTGTGTTTTCTGCTAGTCGTCGTATTCTCGACCCATTTGTTTGCGGTTACACGACGGGTTAATGTGAAAAATATCCCCTATGACTTTTCCTAATTACCGGAGGTCCCGATACCTTTATTCTAGGGTCAAGCTCTAAAAGCTAAGGCAAACGGCGGAATATAGTCCACCCGGAAATTATATAATCAGCCCCTCGATTGTGCATAAATTTAGGACTGTAATAACCAGGCTTCTTTAGAATAATTTACGTGTGTTGTACTTTAACTGTTTCAAAATATCTGACGTTGAAACTTCCTTAACGAACAGTGCGTGATTTTTAATATTTTCAGACAAGAGAGACCATTCATGTTCACGGTCCAATTTTAACAACCGAAAAATAAGAATTCCTCTCTTTTTTGTGTGTCAATATATTATCGAATGTTAGACACTTGAAGAATCTCCGATATTCGAAACATTTTGTTTCTAGTATTTTCAGTGGTAAACTTGAATAAGATAAGAAATAGGCGCTCGTCATTGGTCGTCAAAATATAGGTAAACTAAACCTCTAGGTTAGCATTAAAATATTGCCATGAGAAATATTTATAGGCTAGAGGTAAATATCTATACACGTATAAACCTTTAACTCTAGGAAACTTTACTATAAAGAAAAGTCGGTTTATTACTTTAAGGCAAACAATAACAACAACGAGGCCCATATGGAACACAGAGCGCTAGCACGCGAACCGCGAGTACAACTGCCGAAACAAACGTGTCCGAACAACGTCCGAAGCGCCTTTCGCTCTCAAGGTCTCCCAGAAAGAGCTGGCATGCTCTCCTTCCCTCCACGCTGACATTGCCCCGGAGCGTGTGACGTCACCGTCCCTAGAGTACACGTCACGTTCGTTTCTTTTTCTTCCCTAGAAGATTCCGCGCAGCCGATCGACGACTCCCGCAACGCTTCGGCGCGGGTCAGACCGCGGGAGCGCACGCGGGAGTGTGGTGGCCACGAGAGACCGTCGGCTTACACCGAGGCGCGCGTCTGTTGATGATCACATCGAGTGTTCCACCAACTACGACAGGCCGCTTTCGCCTTCCTTTTGCTGACATGTCACCCCGGATTTACAAGCTATCTTGACGTCGTTGTCAGTTGTTTGCTTAGAACTTTCCGCTTTGTTGTACGACACAATTTCGCGAGGAGCGTCCGCGTGGAGGATTAAAATAGAAGTTTCCTCACCAGAGGTAAGCCACTTGCTCAAACTATATATATAAGCCAGCTGGAGGGACACCTCGCATCAGCTTTGTATATGGATTAATCTGGAGGACTTGCCTCCAGACAAGGATCGTCTGAAATCTTTTACGAAGACCCAACGAAGCATGAGCATGAGCTGAGGTGGTACGAGAATATTGAGCCGTCAACGGTAAGGTATACATCATTCATCAAATTCACCGCTATCCGAGATGGTGGTGGACGTCGTCGAGCCGTTCATCAACAGCACCGACGGTGCCGCGGACAACCAGTCCCTAATATTAGGGATGTTCCCCGACGTGCTGAACGCCTCATCAAAGCTCTCCGTCATCGAAGTGGGCAGTGAGCGTCAGTGGGTGCTTGCTTGGTGGGTGCAGCTCATCTACGGACTGCTCTTCGGCTCCATGGTTTTGGTGGCCGCCGTAGGGAACGCCATCGTGGTGTGGATTGTGTTGGCTCACCGCACCATGCGCACGGTGACCAACTACTTCTTGGTCAATCTGTCAATCGCAGACGCTATGACGGCGACCTTCAACGCCATCTTCAATTTGGTGTACATGCTGGAGAGCCACTGGGCCTTCGGAAGCACTTACTGTGTGTTCAGCAACTTTGTGGCGAACCTGACGGTGTCTTCGTCGGCTTTCACCATCGCAGCCATGAGCATAGACAGGTAGGTCGGGTTTAAAATTTTCTTTGCCGTTCTTGAGGAACATTATAACGTTGCGTGTGTTGTACTTTTATTAGAAACCTATATGTTGCGTCTTACTTTGGTAAAAGTGGTCTAGTAATGGTATATGTGTAAGTGGAAATTGTGCATGTGGTGGCGGGTATTGCAACGCTGCAATCGTAATCTGGAAGTGTCAGCAGTATTGCGGTAGTCCTTATTGTGACATCATCCACAGCGTATAATACTGTGATATTAACATATATTTGTTATCCTTTCATACTTTACCCATGTTTCCGTAAAAAAGTGCGCTTCACGACAGCAGTGGAGGTGAGCCACGTCAAGGTGATTTTTGGGCGAGCCGTTTGTCGAGGAAACTACTATAGTGCCGCACGAAACATTTTCGCCTGTGCTCGGAAAACATCACAGCCGCGTGCTGAGGTTTGAGTATTATTCTAATGTTTGAACAGCTTCAAGAGTGGCAATCGTAGAATTAAGCGGGCTCTGCACCATTATGACCTCCGTGCTAAGAGGAGCGCTATTAAAACTGGGAATAGTGCATGCTTTAGCACTAGTCGACATTTGACGTAGTCACATCTGTTGTTCACAATGGCTTCAGTGAAAATTTTTTTAATGTTGTGTAAACTTTTTAGGCGTGTGGTTTAATCACAGCGGAAGCCGTCGCAGCCTGCTCGGGCTATTTTCGGTGTTCCAATCACTCGGCCGATCTGTTGAAAGCGAGAAGTGAATCGTCTAAACTAAGTTCGAATTTGAGTTTACAGATGCTTTTTTGACGCATTGCTCTTTGTGTCTGGTATTTCCAAGTTTAAAGGAGAAGGTGTTAGCCCCGATATGCGATAGAGCAGTTGCCTGGTATGTTTGTCAAATGTTCGACATGCAACGTTTTCTCGCCGTAGAGGTGGTGAATATGCCTTTACGTTATTGTACCGCAGGAAAATGTCAAATAGGACTGAAAAAAACTCTAAAACTATAAACAATATTAAATGTTGTTGAGACGCGTAAATTTACCACTGATGAAAACAGCGCAAAACAAAAAAACAATAATTTAGGAAAATCCTATATAAAATTACCTCCTTTTTTCATCTGCACCGTGGATGAGTGGAAAACGCTGCGACGGTGAAGAAGAAAAAAAAATAAGTGTACGGACTTTTCTTTGGGTAACTTTTTTTACGTTATATTTAATTTTCAAATTCATAATGTAATCTTGGTCTTTACGCAAATATAGCAACTTAAAGCAACTATCTTTTGATTGCAAATGAGAAGTGTATTTGTGAATCTTATTTTATACGCTTGTCAGTGCACTTCACTGATGTTTGGTTTTGTCGTTCTGGAGTGCTTTTATTTTAGAGCGCAGCTCTTAAGCACCCGTTTCCGGGTTTCGCAGCGTCGGAATAACCGCGCTTAATTTAGTGGCAAAATGACGTCACGTGGCCTGAACGCCAATGCAATTCCACGCTAAATTTAGGGGGAGAATGACGTCACATGACTGGGTGTAACGTCACCTGTGTACAAACTCAGACTCTCCGCTAGATTTACCAGAAAATTGACGTCACGTGACCTCAACAGCAATTCAATTAACCGCTAAATTTAGCGGGAAAATGGACGTCACGTGACCACAAAACAAATTCAGTTTCTCCACACTAATTTTACCGGGAAAATTGACGTCACGTGGCCTCAAGAGCAATTCAATTCCCCACTAAGAAGGAGGAGAATAAGAGAGGAAAGATGGAGGAGGAGGGGAGATAGGAAGTGGAGAAAGAAGGAGGAGGAGGTGTAGGGGGAGAATGGAGGAGCAGAAGGGAGGGTAGGAGGAGAAGAGACAGTAGGAAAGGAGGGAGGAGGAGAAGCAGGGAGGAGGAGAGGAGGAGGGGAGGGTATGAAGGAGGAGAGAGGGGCATACCTCTCCTCCTCCTCCTCCTCAAGAGCTGCGCTCTAATTTCGCGTTAGCAGGGATTTGTAAACGTCTTCGATTTTTTTTTTCGTTACTCACGATCTTCATAAACAGTAACTTCCGTCAACCTGGCGTAAACGAATGCGGTTGATTAAACTCAATACACCATTATAATCTTTATAAGAATACTGTTTATATGTGACAGGTCGCGGCCCAGCACACGCATTTTCATCGCTTCGGAAGGCGAGCAAAGTACGCGCCACACGCACGAACACTTAAAATGACATCTACCAGAATCGCGTTTCTAGAATGGTCTAAAGACGTCTTTCTACATTACCAGGGTTGCGAAAAAATCCAGATTTTATAAATTGTTGTTTAAAGTATTACATAAATCGTGAATTATTTCACATCGGTTTTACTATGATGCTTTGTTAAGATTGTTAATTGTTAAGATTTAAAACAAATGTTTATCAGGAAGGCTCAACACTAACCAAAAGCAATGCCCTTCTGAGCAATCGAAGCTTTCAGCTTTCTTTCTGCCTTCCACTGCGTTTGTCAATTATGTAAAGCAAAACGCAAAAGGATACGAAGACTAGAAAGATTGTGTCCTATTGCAAGCAAATTATAGCACAAAAGGGAGCATATAGAGTTTTTGTCTCTAAGTTATTTAAATTAAATTAATTCGATTTAAATCAAAGAGATTTTTGTTATTTCTTTTTAAACGAATCATGCCTTTTTTACTTCGTAAATTACCTAAGCACCACCCAATGGCACATAGCTCTGTGATGAAATGTGGCTTTTGTCTACGAGTTGAGTGTCTTGAGAAGCCCGAAGTGACCAAAGTAGAGCCAAACCTTACCTTTATTGGAAAGAGCCTGGGTATCTTGGCCCTAATTTGCTAAACAAGTGCCAGAGTTGAAGTAACAACGCGAAAGAATTGTTTCATAACTTAATAAATAAAATGCAGTGCGCAGGGAAAAGAGAGAATCACACAGGACGAGCGCTGACTTGTGTACTTCCTTTTGCCCCCTCTTTTTGCGAAATGTCTTTAATTTATTAATTGGCCGAATTAGGTTTCATTCCTGGTAGTTCGGCTGCCATCTGGTATTTTTGGGTTAAAAGACTTAAAACAAGTGCAAACGTTAGGCTTTACTTTCTCATCGTTCGTTTGACATCTGATATCTTCAGGCCCTAATCGCCAGACAAGCGCCAGAGTTAAGCTTACTGCGTGGTAGTTGGACTGTCATCTGGAATTTTGGCCCAAATCGTGAAACAAGTGCAAAAACTAGACAT
>JAZHYW010000416.1:0-63709 GCA_037355805.1 Ixodes ricinus
TTATTATTATTATTATTATTATTATTATTATTATTATTATTATTATTCTTCAATTGTGACAAGGACCGGCTTGTGTGTTTGTGCATATGTGCTGGTGTGTGTGTAGGTGCTTTCCCTTAGGTCAGTCTTTTTTATGTGTCACAAATGTTATTAGAACTGACACAAATTTCTTTAGTACGTGGCATAGTTATTTTTGAGGCCACTGCAGATGAGGTTCAGTCATACAAGCCCTGGATGGCTTTGACAGAACCTGACTTGCGACGTGGACATGCTGGGGTTTTAAAATAAATTATTATTATTATTATTATTATTATTATTATTATTATTATTATTATTATTATTATTATTATTATTATTATTATTATTATTATTATTATTATTATTATTATTATTATTATTATTATTATTATTATTCCTCTCCAGATCGCGCTCGGGTCTTGGCTTGTCGCTGATTATACTTTCATTTCCATTGCTCTAATAGTTCTGATAACGTTTATGTATACCTTTCTGTCCTGACAATGTTCTCCTTTGCTTCGTCATTTTTTTATTTTTTTTTCTTCTATTTTTGCATTTTTGCCGATCTTATCGTTTTTTTATTTTTTTAGGGTGTCATCACACAAGCCTTTAGCTGGCTTTGATGTGCCCATACATATAACATTGCATTCCTGATGGACAAATAAAATTATTATTATTATTATTATTATTGAAGAAACATCTTAAATTGTCATATATTTCAATATGCGGATGATACAGTTTTAGTCGCGTGTCACACCAACTACACATCAGCCGTACAAATACTACAACAAGCTGTTTTCACTGCTATGAACTGGTTTCAGTGACAACCGTTTCAAAGTTAACGCTTCAAAAACTAGTTTAGTATGCTTTCGAAATCCTTTAAAACAAACTGTGACAAACATTCCTTTGTTCATTCATACCTCTGATTGTGCTTCTTGTTCCTGTACGGCGGTTTCTTATGTCAATTCAGTTAAATACCTGGGAGTTTATTTTGACAGCGACCTTGCTTGGAACACCCACCTGTCCTATATTTGTAGCAAACTTAGAAGTACTGCCTGGCTTTTGTACACCATTCGGCATCTTGCTCCGATCTGTGTGCGCCGAGCTATTGCCAGCAGTCTTGCATACGGCGTTTTAAGATATGGAATTACTATTCTTTACAATTGCCCCATAAGATGGCAAGTACGCATCGATAATATTCTGCGGAACTTACTGAAGAGCGTGGCATATAACTGT
Organism: Ixodes ricinus; assembly: GCA_037355805.1. Lineage (NCBI taxonomy): Eukaryota > Metazoa > Arthropoda > Arachnida > Ixodida > Ixodidae > Ixodes > Ixodes ricinus. Next base: position 1,252 of record JAZHYW010000416.1, read on the forward strand.
GATTTGACAGAATGCGGAAGTATCTTTGAGTATCTTGGTTTACCTTCCTTCCGAAAGTTGTTCGTAAATTCAGTAATTCTGCGCCACTTTTGGATGGATGATTTCAAAAAAGCATTCATGTCCTCCCGAGTTCTAAGAGATTGTCCTCGCTATATTGTACCTCGTTCTTATACTCGGTACGGACAAGCTACTCGTGATATTTATGTCCCGAAAATATTTAATTCGCTTCCTGATGACATTTTTACGCTTACCTCAAAGAAGCAACTGAAAAAATTCCTAATTGATTGGACTCTACCTTAAGTACTCGTTAATGTTTCCTTACCTTTTTTTTTTGACAACCTTGTCGGAATCTTTTTATTTTACCTGTATGTATCTTTATAGTGTTTCTACCGGTCCACTGTGATTGACTATCTCTGTCCGTGGCATGTATATATATATATATATATGTATACTCTGTGTGTATTTCTACATGTACCTGTACATATGTCTATAATGTTTGTACCAGTCCGCTGTGATCTACTATCTCTATCCGTGCCATGTACAAAGTGATTGACTATACCGCCGCCTCCCCTCCCCTTCCCTCCCCACCCCGGACAACTATGACTGTTTATCGGTGTTAGTTTGTTAACTAGATGTATATAATGACTTGCTACCTCTTCCGGGCCATGTCCCACAAGCCTACTTTGGCTTTGACGGGCCCGAAAATATCGAAAACAAACATGAAAGCGGAATAAATATTATTATTATTATTATTATTATTATTATTATTATTATTATTATTATTATTATTATTATTATTGTAGAATACAAATTATTATTATTATTATTATTATTATTATTATTATTATTATTATTATTATTATTATTATCATCTAATCATTCGAATCGCGCAAGCGGTCGTCGAAGAGTAGAGGTAACTCTACAAGTCCGGAACAGTGGTAACGTTACAAAACTATCTGCTCACGCAGATTGTTTTGAAACCAGGTTTTAAAACCAGGTTTGGGCAGGAATAATAAAGCTATCTGTTCACGCAGATAGTTTTGAAACCAGGTTTGAAACCAAGTTTGGGCAGGAATACTCAAAAATGTATTCCTGGAAATACAAATACAGGGATGCATTAAATTAGTAGCTAAAATACTGATAATAAAATGTATGTGTAAAAATGTATCACGATACATATCGGAAATACATTTTAAATAGAGGCAAAAAGTATTTGGAAATACAAATACAGGAATACATTTTAGGGAGGACAGAAATAAAAATACAAAATACTGATACTGCAATACATTTTTCGAAATTTGTTTGAGACGCCAACTGAGATGAAGCTTAAAGTTTGAAGTGGAAGTTTTTGATCCCGAAATTACTTTCCCGTAGGTTTGGCACTTTGCCTTGAAGGAAGTGGTTTCGGGCAACGAAAAGTCTGCAATGGGCTCAAAAAAGCGTTCCATCAAGGACTGACCGCGGTCCCATCCCTGACATCCTGTTTGTCTCACGAGGGATGCGAAAAGACTTCGACCTCTAAATAAATTCTATGTCACCCTAAATTTCATCAAAACGACACCACGCCCCTGTCCAAAAGGACACCCCTGTCAACATTGATCACATGACGTCACGGTGGATTGAACTGGTATTCCTTGTCTGTAGGTGTGGCCTTGAACATGAAACTTTACCACGCTGCTGCATGAAAGGACAATGCGTACTTTCGTTGTAAGTAACCTCGTTGAAGATCGTGCAGGCAGTGTCATTTGGAATTTTTGAGAATCCGGGACCACCTGAAGCCTCCTGGAACGCATCTCTTATCTTCTGTTACGTTTGAAAAAACGATACGGTGGCACCCCTGTTGTGAAGGTCCTTCCTGCCGACCCTCCGCCGCCGACGCATGGATTACAGTCCTCAAGTTTTGCCTAGCGCCATCCAAACAGAGACCTCGTGGATTGCGACCTGATATTGCCTGCACAGGTGCGAGCTCTCCGAGAAACAGCGCGCTTGAGACGAGTCGCAGGTGTACGAAGTCTCGGTCGGCACAGCGAGGCCACGTCTGGCCTCCTTCCTGGGTTTCGGATCACCAGAGCAGCGGGTCACGTTCACGTCGGCTGATGACGTACCCTTGAGCCGTTCAGTATTACGGGCGCAGCCGAAGACGCATTCGAATAAGTGTTGAACTTCGTTGCGTGAGTCATCCTACTATATCAAGTCAACCCCCATCAGGCTCGTGCTGCAAAGGACTGTGACTCAGCTTCGCCGGCTGGGTGTAGTGTGTACGCTAAGGCAAGATAGACAGTTATCAGCGGGCATTGGATGCCAGCAAACAATGACTCAATAAATCCCTACCTAGGGACCTGCGGCAGAAGATGCTCTGACTCCACTCCTGGCACGCCACGTGGTTCGAGTCCCCGACTACGCAACACTTCTCAGAAGAGAGAAGAGGACGCATAGAAAAATAGTTTAGAGAATCGTAAGGAACCTTGGTCAGCATAGTAACAATGCCCCAGCATCTCCTTGACCCTGCAAGTGCCCTCAAAAAAAAAAAAAAAAAGCGTTGACTTTTTTTTAGAAAGGGGGGGGGGAGTATTTTCCAAGTAATGTAACGAAATACATTTTATACTGATTGTATCGCGATACAAAGAAACATTCCAAATGTATTTCGATACAGGAATACAGAATACTGGTGAAAAAATGTATCGCGATACAGAAATACTGATACGAAATGTATTTCTGAAATACTATCGCGATACATTTGTATCGCGGATACTGCCCAACTCTGCTTCGAACACCCTGATTACCTTCATGACGGGTGTTTTCACGATTCAAACTCCCTTCCTACACCCTTAAAAGATTTAAGTTGTGTATGATGGGTGAATGTAACGTCCTCACGATGCCGCTAAGGTGCAAGGGTATTTTGGATACCCACCTAGAGTACTTTCGGAGCTTGTTCTTAGCGGCTGCGTCGAATAATTATCGCCTGTTCTATATACTGCTCCTTTACGAGGAGATAGAGTTCATGCAGCCCGAGAGATTATGTTTTGGGTCGTATATCGGCGAGAAAACCACGGCATAATTGGAAATTTACTCATTGGGGAGGTGGTCCTCGAAAACATTATTGCTCTTAAGTTGTCGCATGCAATGCTGAGGAGCAACCAATAGGATCTCTAGTCGATGGACCAATGTAGGTAAGGGAAGTCGGCAAAACGGATCCGTAACCTTGGGATAAGGATTGGCTCTGAGGACTGAGCCGGTCGGGCTGGGGACCTGAAGCAGGAACGGCACTGCACGGGGACTGGGCGGGGCTCGCCGTTCACGCGGCGCGGCCAAGCCCGGACTAGCGTCGGGACCTTCCTGTGGAAAGCCTCAGCTGCGCGGCGTCTGAGGGCTTCGTGCCCAAAGGGCTATGCTTCGGCCGGCAAAAAACAGTCAACTCAGAACTGGCACGGACCGGGGGAATCCGACTGTCTAATTAAAACAAAGCATTGCGATTGTCGCAATGCTTACCGTCGTTCGACCGTCGTTCTTACCGTCGTTCGAGTGCTTCATGGAGTCTATAAATGTTGTTTGTATTTGAAAACGGTATGTATAGTGCGCGTTTCATGTAAATTATATCTGTTTGTATCGGACGGAGTACGAGCACGTGGCAATGCATTTCTTAATTTGATCTGCAGAACACCCTTCCTAACGGCTGTTCCACTGGTCGAATTCCACTTACCATCGGAACCATATCAGGGTGTGAAGAACGCAGCAACAGCCATGACGTGGGTTGTTTCTGCTTTCAAAATATACTTTCCTTGTTGCAGAATGTGCTTAGAGTGTGGTGGGAAGACAGCGAGCTCATGCGCAGAATTCTGTGCCTTTTGCAGCCAGGTTAACGAAGATTTGTGCATGTTCAGTTCCAAACCTTTTCAACCGTATTAAAACAAAAAGAAAGAAGAAAAGGCCCGTTGCTAAACTAAAACATTAAGATGCAGCTTAAAACTAGGATTGTGCAACGATTAATATTTATGAAGTGATAAACCAGTGAGACAGTACTCAATGAATTAATCGATTGATCGGATTGATGGCGCAGCTGATAGGATTATTAAAAATTTTAAAGTGTTGCAAAAGTATAACTAATCATCATACACTTGGGAAAAAGAGTCGCTGAAATCCCTAAAGCTTTCGCATTGCAGTATTAGTACGTATTGATGACGGCATTTTCATTCACATTCATCTGTTTGGCATGCATTTATGCATTCCAGTTTTGCGGGCTAATGGCAAAAGTAGAGAGGACATGGCAGAAAAAAATGTATGTATATTTTTACTTGCGTCAGCTTGCCAACTACTGAGTACTGCATAAGTAACCGGAGAGCATGATATATGTGTTATTTTCCTTTAAGTATGTATTTATTCAAATATAAAACAGCGAACTTAACGAATGAATGAGTGCGGTGCTTTACTGCAGCTTCATGTCTATTCAGACGCGGTAGCTACGTGTAAAACGGAACACAGCGCCGTGAGTAGGATTATCCTCCAGTAGCTAAGCAGAAAATCTAGTATAGCTTTTAAACAAGTTCATTTATATTCTTTGACTATAGCTTGGAACTGAAGTTTTAATAAACGACAAAAATGTCAAACTGAATAACGAAGCTTTAGAGGCAAGATTGATATCAAGAAAAAATGATTAAGAGTTCACATATTATGCTTTACGAATATAATCAGAAAGAATACCTACAAGCCTGACAGAGGTAATGCCCGTGACATCCCCCAAGAAGGGTCAAAACTTACCGATTAATCTGTTAAGAAATCAGTAGGCTATTGATGCATAAATCAACTAATCTGTTGGTTCATCGATTAATTTCATAGCCCGTCACATCTCTTCCGCGCATTAGGTACGGCAATACCGGGACTTTTGGATGTACGCTAGAAAAGAGCCATTCAAAATGCCTCCTCTTTGAGTTACAAGCATAAATGCAGGCGAACGCAGCAGTTACAAATGCTCCAACTTCAGAGCGAAGTCAAATTATTAGGCAGCGGTCGCTTTATGTAAACAAGAGCATCTATAGGTTTTTTGTTAGGATCGTTATGCCTTGACTTTGAGTTAGCTAGTTCTATGAGTTAAATTTTTTGATTGCGAAAATCGAGCAAGAACAATGCCTCTCGAATGACGTTTTCGGAGCGCCGCTCGAAGGGCTTGCGTGACCATACGGGAGAGAAAGAAAGAAACCTGATTATTCCTATAGCTGCGGGCGGGCTTGCACAATGTCATCTTATGCTGCCGGCGTTTCGTTGCACTTTCTGATAAGATATACTCCCTCGGCCAGGTTTTCCTCGTTCTCCGCCTATCGTCGTACATTGTTCCCTCGATCTAGCTCCGTCGTCACCACTTTGCGAAGCAAGAAAGTTCGAAACTGAGTCTTCAACTGAAATGAGAAATGGCGAAGAGCCCGCGCTGAATATAAATCAAATGAAAATGCCCACGCTACTTAGTACCCGTGCTGCAGTAAACGTAGCCTGCGTCGAATCCCGGAGAAATGCTCACCGAAAAAAGCTCACCGGAAGAAAGCTCACCGGAGAAAAGCTCACCTACCTTTGTGCGGGTCCAGAGAAACGCTCATCAGACCCGGAGAAAAGCTCACCTGGAATGCAATTTTTATGCGAGGTGGTCTTTATCCATTCAATGTTTATTTCATAAAGTGAACAATTTGTTCCTGTATTCTTGGACCGGGTTAAACATTTTAGGAGCAGTAGTGGAACTAAATCTGCAGGCGTGTCTCATGCAAGCGGTATACATTTCACAGCAAGGCGCTTTGCTGCAGCCCTCGTTCTACTTTTATGTCAATTTTTTCGCGTGAGTGTTGCCATATTTGATTTCGACGTAGCCGAGATAGAGGAAATATCAATTTTATTTAGTTCCTTATCGGAAGAGCTTAGAAGTTGAAAGCGTCTTCTTAAATGTCGAAATGTGAAGTTTTCGAAGTGTAGTACCGCCGATACATGAAAGGTAATTTAATATATAGCAATTCAGGAAGGAACTACTCAAGTTGCAGCCTACTACACTGGTTATACTTTCCCACGGCTATCCTTTAATTACTGGTTTATAATTTTTTTATTTTAGTTTTCTCGTGCAACCGATTTTGTATAACTTAAGGTATATTTAAAAGCATATTATTTGTTAAATGCAGAATGACCGCACGCACGTATCGCATCCGAAGATACTTCAGTTGAGTGAACGTATTTCAGTTGAGTCACTTCTCGGTTCACTGATTCACAGCTGATATTTTCTCCGCGTCCGTCAAAAGGCCGGTGAGCTTTTCTCCGCATCGGACGGTTTTGCGGTGAGCTTTTCTCTGGTGAGGTTTTCTCCGCCGCCCGACTGCGTCAATACATGTACCGAATTTGTACGCCGAGGGTGCTACTCCAAAGCGCATATAGAGACCCTTAAAGATTTTTATTTCTCAAATATATCCGATTTAGAATCCGGGTATCAAGTGCCATTTTCAGCCAGGTCGGGACCGTATTTCGCAAGAACCGCTCACACCCCTATCTTAAGGTTGGAAAGCATGTACAGAAACCTTCCGAAAAACGCACGAAATCAGAACATTAAAAAAGAGTTCCACAGCATTTTTTTTTTTTCTTAAATAAAACAAACTAGGTATTTGCGGTAGGAAAATCGCGAATATGCTTCAAACGAGAGCGTATTAGTGATTTCCGTTCAATGCATACGCTGGTTTCTTAAAAATAGCATAAAACGATTGGCGCAGGTTCCGAGTTTCGCCCAATTTTCTGATGCCGTTTCGCACATGTGCCTTTGCCTTTAGCCGAAATGTAGTTCTCGGAAATACCTAGGACGCTTTGAAAGTTTCACCGCGTGATCTATGTATGTAAACACGTTGATGTCGGATGATGTCTGTCGTAATGTGAAGGAAGAGGGTAACTTTAGCATTGAGTAAAAGTACGGTCAATGATACACTAAATTCAATTTTGTAAACAACAAACGCGGAATCATCCATTTAAGACACTAAAACATTTTTTTTTTCGAAAGCTAGGACCTGAATCGTGCCATAAAGACATTTTGTGCAGGCTTACAAACAGTTAATAAAATAAGAGGTTCGTAGAAACTAATTAATTCGGGAAGTGTCAACGTTCTATGCTCTCCTGAAACCACAAGCTGTCATATGACCTGGATCCGACCAAATGTACAACGGTTTTTCTTCTTTGGTTTCTTTTTATATTTCGCACATTATTTCCGTTTTCGAAATAACATTTTTGACCGTGTATACATCAAAAACCGAAAAGTTTTTCTTGTTTTCTTTTTGCGCGCAAACAGAAATGTCAGTTACACGTTGCCACCGGCGCAATAAACCTCATCTGAATGGCGCGAACATCGGCCAGAATATGAGATCATCTGTTTGAGGCCCACGTGTTCCAACTCGATTGTTTTACAGTCCCTCACCTCAACGGTTAGTGCGCACGCTGTACAAAATCCGTCCTTATTTAAAATTAAAACGGCAGCTGTGCTCCAAAAAACGCCCGCCCGTCGCACAGCCGCTAAGCCAACCGATGACAAAAAGAACGAGTAAACACCGCACAACAAGGGCCCGTTCGCTTTAGTTCATCCCCTGTAAGTGACGTAGGCCGTTGTTCAGACGCGCTGATTGGATCATATCGCGTGTGCGACTGAATCTTGACGCCGCGCCCGCGGCCAACCAGCGCGTCTCATTGACATCTCAGTCGAGAGGCCAGACATACTGCCCCGACGAACGGCTCAGCGACTGGACACGGGGGAGGCGTTCAAATTCAGCCGAGCGCTGTGGTCATTCAACGCGTACGAATATTGACGTATGTATTAAAGTTATAGAAGAGTTGAGCTTTTCGAAACCCCGTCTGCTCCTCCAGTCTCACCTAATACACCTTAACAAAATACTGAACAAACAAAACAGGAGTCAATTGTCTGCACAGGACACATATGTCACAAATTGCACTTTTCCCCAAAAAGAAAAAAGACGAGACTCATTTTGAGTGTGGAGCGATTCCGAAACGCGCTTCTATTCAGGCACGGTCGATCCAAAGTAAACCGTCGACGGTGTGAGCCAACGCAGCCAATCAAGCAGTGCCAAATGAATTTAATTTAATTTAATTTAATTGGTTTTATTTTTACACTGGGTCTAGGGTAACAGGGCAAAAGGTATAGGTTGATTCTGCCTGAGGTGGCTTTACATCCGTTCACACTGCTCAGCAGGCGAACACAAAAACGATACACATTAAAGAAGTACAACAAGGTACAGTAGCACATCAAAAACAATCAGGAACAGCATATTTTCTACGAAGTTTATACAATCGTCAGTGCTTTTCTTCAAGCACACTGTTCGTCGTCGTCGTCTTTTTGCTCGTATGTTAGTTTGCTCGCCAGTGCAAACAGGCGGATGGGACGTAGTAAAACGAACAGAGATATTAAACAGGGCCATCTGGCTGCATGCGCACCTACACATTAGGATTGATGTTGTTTGTTGACTTGATAGACGAAGGGAAAATCATTGCGTGATACGAATGAGCCAAAGTACGAATGTTAGTTCGCCGTCTTTTAGCTCCGAAAAGGGGCACGCGCTTTGGGGCGCAATACGAGTAAAATGTAACGCCCAGGTGTCTCTTATTTTTCGAGTCGAACCGCTTTCTCGGGTTTGGTCATTTGATAGGCACCTTTCAGTAAGCCAGCTTGATTGGATCTCCGCGCTCTCAGTACGAAAGTAGAGGCGCTGGCTTTTTCTATAGGCTGTATCATAATAGTCGTTCTCGTCTTTATTGTTCTAACGTTTTGAAATAAAATTTAAGATATGTCGTATAGTTGGGATACGAACGCACGAAGGGGCGAGAGCGTCAAGTCATTAAAAATTTTCCGGAGTGCGGCAATAAAATATAGCCAATATGTTAAAATGATTACCAACACACAAATCTATTAATACCATAAAATGTGCAACTATATGTAGTATATTACACCATTAGTTTTGCATTACCGGTACTAATTCATCGAAACACAAAGCGAAACAAGAAAACAAAAATCAAGTAGGCCCACAAAGAAGAACAAAGAGTGTTAAAGCAAAATCGTAATACACGTTTTGTTCGTGTTCAGAACAGACCTCTTCACACAATCACGCGCTTAAGACGCACTTAACGCAGCGCTCACGACGCTCGCGGTTTCGTTTCAGCCGTATACCGCGCGGGGAAGTACAAGCCCGCCGCATTTTGCCATAAAAGTCGCACTGGCAAGCGGGGAAGAAAGGATCTTACGCTCATTTGGCGCGCTCTCGGGCCGCGAGATCATAATCGAGCTTGTAGAATTGTTGTGGAACCGCGAAGCAGCTGCTTTTTTGATTCCGGGGGATCCGAAACTCCGCAGAACAGCTTGTCCGCCGCGTGCATCGATTGTACACGAGAAACGATGTACGGGGTCGGCACGCGTCTACGCCGAGCCGCTGTCGTGTCGGATTCTTTTTTAGGAGAGCCGTCTTCTATTGTGGAAGAGGCCCTTTGATGTCCTGCGCCCGACGCCGCGCGCTCTTCCGCGCTCTTTTTCGTCGACTTGTGCGCGTCTCAATTAACCGAATTTGTCGGCGGCTTGTTTCGATGGAATGGGACGCCAGACGCGGCCGCTCTCATGTAGGCGACCGATCGGTCCATTTTTCATCTGGTGGCTTTACACTTCGTGGCAATCAAATCGCTCAATTTAAACCAGCGTTGGAGGAAACGCGTTAGAAGTAACGGCGTTACCGGTAACGCGTTACTTTTTCGGTAACGTAGTACTCGTTACATGCTTCGAAAGAGTAACGGGTAACGTACTTTCGTTACTTACCTATTTCAAGTAACGGGTAATGGAATTACGTTACTTTTTACTTCTTCCCGGGACTTAAAAAATTACTCTTAACTTTTTTTAGTATTTTTAAGCGCCAACCATTAACATTTTAAGAGATTTTTTCCCCTTTTGTGTGTTTTTTTTTCTTGTGAGTACCTAAATCCAACCGCAAGAAAGATGAAATCATTATGTTCAGTTTCTGCATGAACATAATGTTCCTTGAAATATGGCGCTGATGCGTACCTGTACCGTCAAAGCAGTAAAAAGTGTTAATTCATAATTTAAAAAGTCACACAAAAATAACATGCGTCACTTTTATCTTGAGAGGTCGGTAACGCGTTCCTTTTATTTGCAAGTAACGAGTAACGTATTTGGTTACTTTTTTCGGTAACGCCTACAATACTGATTGAAACGGAGATTGCTTGAAAAAAAAACACACAAAAAACATAGAGTCAATCTAAAAAAGCATCGTTTTTTGTAAGGATTTCATTCGCATCTTTACATTAAAACTTGCTAACATCGCTGGGTTTTTTTTTTTTTGGCCGATTGTTTTTTTAGTAGATTAACACAGCCAGTTCATTTACACATTCAAGAACAGAGCGCTTTTTTTCTTTTCGTCACAGCTTTTGGTTTTCTAAGGCAGAGAGAGAGAGAGAGAAAGAGAGGGCACAGGTTTAAAGGAGCGATATTAGTTTCTCTCGACAAGCATGAAATGGCAACCTCGCATAGCTTGGAGTGGCTGGGAGGCGGCTGTAACCTCTTTTGTTCGTCTTATGCGATATTATGTACAAAAAAAACTTTGAGCACTTTCGGAGTTACCTCGTAACCAGGCAGATAATTTATTTTGGTCTCTCTTAGTATTACTCGGCACGCAAACACATATATAGCCATACTCCTCTGCTGGGACGCCAAACCATATGCGCGAGAAAATACCCTACCGTGTAATAGCTGACCCTCGGTCAACTGCTCCTCCGAATAAATGAAAAAAAAAACAACGCTAGAAGAAATAAAAACATGTCATAGCTACCAGATTTTCGTAAGCATTATTGCTACACGTCAGCAGAGCCGCGAACTTGGAACACGCGCGGAGAGCCACAAAAGTCCGTCTCGTTCGACGTTCTCCCGCGGGGCGTGCGTGCGCGGGATCAACGGCGATCGCACAAACATGGGCTTCGTCGTATACTATATGCCCATCACAAAGGCCCGAACAAAAGCGCTACGCACGACGCGATCCGAGCCCGAACGCTCGCCCCTGTCACGTGAAGAGGAACACTTCCCCGTATGTTCCTCGCTTTGAACTCGACGACCGGCGGACGAGACGTCGGTGCCACCACGGCCGGCGTGTCTCCTTTCTCGGGGTACAAACTACACACAAAGAGTCGGGCGCGACGTTGCCCGCTCGCACGCCGGACCCTTCATCTTCTCGAGGCGCTCTTCCTCGTGCGTATATACACGGGTGCTCCGCTCACAAGTGTGCACGGTGTCCGTCCTTCGTATTGATTCGCCGTCGATCTCGTTAGGGGAGCCCGTCGACTCGACTGTCGAGTGCGCCCCACGAGATTGGGGCTGGCGCGAAATCGGCACGTGTCACCGTGCACAGTGGGCGGTTCGAGGAAACGGACCGACTCGCCGCAACGCAAACACACCACGGCAAGGCTTGATCTGTTCGCTTCGATGTTTTTTTTCTTTTAGGACGATTTTGTTATTGTTTTGTTAGTATATTTACGATTTGGTGATATAGGTGTACGCGTTCTGGTCACGAAGGTATACATAGGTGCGACGCATGCGCCAAGTTTCATGCTCGCACCGGTTTTCTTTTTTTTAATTTTCTTGCGCGATGCTCGTGTGATTCGTGCAGTTGCTCCGCCGTGCCGGGAACGCCATCGCGCAAGCACGCGGAGTACATTTCGAGCATCGTGTTCTAAACGCGTCTTGACGGCGGTTTATCGTCCAGGGGTGTCGAACCGAACCCGAACCGACAACCGGAGCAAGAATCGTTATTTCTGAAACGAACCGGAACAAAACCGAAACCGAACTGGTACGAAACCGTATAATTCCACGTGGCGGTCACCGGTTCATTGGAAAACGGTTCGGCGTAATAAAAATGTGAGCTGCGCGTATATTCGCGGGTGGCGTCTTTACTTGTTTCCACGGCTTTACTCCGTGGCACGGCTTTCGCTGTTCGACTCTAACGCACTTTTCTTTTGTTAACCGCTGCGCGGGAGCTGTTAACTTTTCTTTTTGTTTATCGCAGGAAATGCTCGGGCGGCCGCGGTCTAAGCCGTAGAGTTATGAACCGTTTTGAACCGGTTCGCGCTTGTTGAAACCGGTGACCGAACCGATATTTGAACGCATCACTGAACCGGAGCCAAACGGGTACAGAGTGCAAAGGTACTGAACCCGAACCCGAACCGAACCGAAATAATGACCGGCTCGACACCCCGGTTTGTCCTCCGTTGATAAGTGTTCCTCGCCGCTGTCAGATGTACATCGAGAGCGCTAGTAATGGTTAGGGGAGCTGCGAATCACTCTCATTCCGCAGTTCTGTTTCACCGCCTTAAACAATCATTGTCAGAGTAAAGCTTGCGACAGGTATTAAATGGCGAACACTATACCGAATATGAGTTTCTTTGTTAGAATTGTGCGAATACAGCGATGTCTGGTTAATGTGAACTCCTCCGTCCCCCCCCCCCCCGAAAAAAGAAAAGAAAGAAAGAAAAAGCGTCCATAATTTTAATTGTCTGTAATAACGACATCGTTGTCTATATAGCCGGGTTATCAATATTAACGGGTTCCGTATTGTACGAGACATGACTGTTATAAAATTTCAGCTAGAATCGAATTCGAATCGAATAATTCCGAAGGGCTTCAAAAAGTCGAATATCGAATCGAATAGCAATGTTTTCATTTGTGCACAAAAACTAAAACGAAATGCCGATACTAAAACTAAACGACAATGTGATCATTCTCTCACAGGGCGCGCGGAGCGAAAAGTGCCTAACGGTAATAAAAACGACGTGAACGATAAACTGTCTGAATTGAGTTACGTGGTGCCTAACCCCTGCGCCTCGCTCGACGCCGCCAGGATCAACGGGTTAGTGTACGAGGCGCGCTGAATTGTCATTGTTACTCGTATTTTGGTAATTAATTGTCATATTATAAACGTTCCAACCGGGAATAGGTTTGAAGTGCACAGAGCTGGACTTAAATTCAAAGGGGCGACGTGCGTGGTTTGCGGGTTCTCGTCGGGCGCGTCGAAGAAGCTCGAGCTCGACTGCTTCGTTTTAGAAGTGCAAGAAACCAACTACTTTTTATCACTGAAACTGTTGACCAGTCGCGGCTTCCCACTGCAGGTCAGATCTAGATCCGCGGGTGGTCTGTGAGGATATATGTCACCACATGGTGTACGTTCTTCAATAAGCCTGGACTTTGTCCAGCAGTATACTAAAATACAAAAGGTCGAATTATTCGAAACTTCAACTACTGGGGATCCGAAAGCCGAATCTAACTATTTGTTCAGTCAACTATTCGATTCGAATCCAAAACTAAAATTCACACACTTAGTGTATCTATTTTTACTTAGGAATTGAATCTCACATGTTAAAAAGTACAATGGAACGGTGAAAAAAAAATGCAGCTCAGTTTCCTGCGAAGAAAGAGCAAAGCGTGTCTTAATAAGCATGAAAAAGTAAATTATTGTCTCTACAGTGACTCGGAGGACCATGCCTTAATAAAAAACTAATCTAAATATATAATATGAAACAAAACAGTAAATTTTCGTTTTTATTCCACGGTGACACGACACACAAAAAGACCAAGGAAATGCGTGTAGCTATACATTAACTGAAGAAATTCGAAAAGGGACAAGTTGTGAGGTCGTTTCAGACTAAATAGTCGACGAAGTAATCAAGCACTTCAGAAGTAGCAGAACGCACAGAAAAGTCTGCTTTCCCACTTTTTTTTATTATTCATTTATTCGTTGAATATACACTCTCGATCCGAAGGCATAAAAAAAAGTACAAAAAGAGGGTTGTGCCAAATAATGAATTGGTTAAAGCGAGCGTGTTGTAATTATGAATACCTAAAATATAATACTGCGCCCTAACAATTAGTAGTATTCTTTAATTCTGCTTCACATTTGAGAGAGTTTTAGTGTCATTTCGGTGTTTAGATACATGAATATAATAATCGGCAGGGCACAATTTACAATAAGCTGATATTCTTAATAGAGCACTGGTCGAACGTAATATGGTACGGAAGCTATATGGTTTCCTTCTATATACTAAATCTAGCATTGGGTATTCGGTTAAGGTGGCTATACTCAAGCCAACTGCTGGGATTGCTACGTTACAAAAGTACGAACACATTGTTTCTCGAAAAATACCTCCCGCATCTCGTTACGTGTTTTATTTCACGCTGTTGAAACGCTGCCCATAATACACTGCTTCACTCTGAAACTTGCAGAGCTCTTTGATCTTCTAATTCGCTCTTTAATCACTTTACAAGGAAGCCATTCCTGAGCTCGACCTTTCGTTAGGAATGTTTATCAGTAAATGCTACATTGGAACAATTGAGTTATGGACTACTTTTTGGTGACTTACTTCGATTCTTCCGGGCAGTATGTAAACACATATCCGCCTCCCTCCCCCTTGTCTATTTTAACGTCGCCATATAAGCCATTGTAGATTTCGGCAATTAAATGTAAGAAATAAATAAGACGCGTATAATATTTAATGTGTTCGGAAGTCACGACAAGTGTCACCAAGCCCAAATTCTATGCTGCCAAACAAGCAATCTGAGAAATCTTCGCGCTGAGGGCGGCGGGAAAAACTGTGTAAGTATCATAGAAAGTTCCAACCTTTTAACGTTGCTAAGATTACCTTCATTATTTTTTTAACGTCGGCGTTGTGTGCGCGTGAGCATCGTGTGCTTGAGTATAGTAACAAAATACGTTATGTGGACATTGCTCACAAATCTATTGTTAAAAATCTTACTTTAACTTATTACATTTTATTTCACGCGGGAGACGTCAAAGGGACATAATAAGCGAGCTTATATAACTTAAGGAACGGTTACCGGTAAAAAACCTATTTAAGGGGACTGCATACGAGAACCGCCTGTCTTCATTTCTTTTCAGTTCACTCGCGCACTTAAACTAATATAACCGGGACGAAGAGAAACCCGTTGTGTATTATACGCATTGACGACGTTCATTGTGAAATGCTCTCAAATGGTTGCACTCAAATAAACACAAACAAATATTAGTAATTATCGAACTCCTTTGATGTTGCACATACGAACTCGTTTGTTCACTTTCGTCTCCAACAACGAAAAAAATTAAATGACTACATGGAATTTCACTGAGTGCATCCGCTTCTCTCGCGCGATCCTTTATTAAAGCAGCAGAGTTCATTTAACCACCTACACGACGTCAAAGTGTGCGTGTCGTTTAAAACAAAAAATGGAAATAAAAAATAGAAAAAGAGCGACCTCATATTTCGGCGTAAAAACGATTGCCTGTCGCTTGAACGCGATTCCTTAACCTGGTGTTCACGGCATAGCACACGGATGTTGTAAGTAGAAGAAAAAAGAATAAGAAAAAAAACACGAGCGACACGGAGCTTCACTCTACTTAATGAGCTCACGTCGATAATGAGCCTAATTAATAACCGAGTAAAGCTCCTCCTCGTGGCCAAGTGCACGCCGCTCTCCTGGCTACGCAATTTGCGCCCAGCGTCATTAGTGGCCGGGCAAGATTGTCCCTGCCGTCAGCGATAGCCTCACGTTTACGGCAGTTATGTTAACCGCGCACGGGAAATGAGTTTACTCAATCGCGGCCGAAAGCGACGGAGAAAGTTAACAATCCTAGTTGTTTCTCGCTGGTGCGCCGAAAGATCACGCACGACAAGCAAAGAAATCCGAGAATAGGATTAAACACTTCAAGCTGCGTTCGATGATATATTAAAAGTGCTTTGCTACCTATCGTATTTTTCAAAACCATTGACGCCCTGTTTATATGTAAAAAAAAAAACGGTAATTCGTTGACTCCGGGCCGACTTATCATACTACGGATCGTCAAATACTACAGATCGTCAAAGGCACCCTAGTCAAATGGTGCCAGCAATATGACCAAGGCGCAGTCGGTTTTCACCTGTCACATGTTGGGGTGTGCTAGATGACGCCCTTCTTTGGTCTGGCACGTAAGCCGCCAAAGTGTCATCTTTTTCATCCTTATATTTTCCCGCAATGCGCATGCTTGTACACCCGAGAAACGTAGCCGGGCGTCTGCTTTTCCAGAGAGCTCTCGGATAGCCAGTCACTGCGATGTATGGACCTACACGCGCGGTTGAGAAACGAGTCTGCCTTTGCCCAGACCCCGTGTGGGCACTGCGCGTGCGCACGAACCAGAACAGCGTCAAGTGACACGTCTACGCATGCGCCGCGTTGACAGCAGCGCCACCGCAGTTGCGTGACGTCAGAGCCGCTCGGCGAATCGGCGACGCCGACAAAACGGTACACAAGGGCGGTGCGCGATGTGGCACTCAACGTGACTCAAGTGAACGAGAGAAGCGTGCATGTTGAGTGTTATATCGCAGACTTCGTTTGTAGTTGTAACGGTTTGTTCAGCCTTGTCTTTCGCCAAGGTATACCTACGTGCGCTCTGCGGAAACGTATAGGTGCTGGGCATTATTGTGATTGTAGCTGAGCTCTGGGACATACCTCAGAGAGCCAGCAAAGGGCATGCAGAGAAAACGTTTCCGTGTAGAAAAAATTGTTCTCTAGGCTGCTACAATCAGCATGGTGTTTAACAGGCCCAGAACCAATCGCCGAGAGTGTTTTCCCGAACAAAGACTTTATGTGTCTAGTCATTCGCTAGGCCTCTCAACGTTAGAGACCCTTTATGACTCGCTTACTTTTAGTTCGCGGTGGTTATATTCCAAGACACTCCCACACCGTTCTCTGTTCTCGCGTCTGCGCTTGTCACGACAGGACGTGCCCCCATTAGAAAAAAATGTCTGCCTCTACCCTTCCTCTGTTCTAAAACCTCTGAAAACGCAAGTTTCTTTTTTTTTCTTGGTGTGTGTGTGTGTGTGTGTGTGTGGGGGGGGGGGGGCTGTCATTAGGACATTTGAGTAGGGCTGCTCATATTTTTTTATCTCAGTTTGTATATATAATATTTATTTATCTATCATCTCGTCCGCATTTCTCTGCTGCTGAATACCATAAGACGAGATCTGCGACCGGCAGTGCCGGATTAAGGCGTTTGGGGGCCCTGAGCTAAGGCTGTTATGAGGCCCCTACTAATGATAATACTAATGGCCATGGTGATGATGATGATGGTAATAAAGGTAAACGACGAGGGCCATATCTATATTTTACCACCTTGTGAAATTTATACATTTTTCATCTTATGATTATTGTCGAGCCTTGTCCAGATGCATGGATTCAATAAAATTCAACTTTCCCTCGCTGGCAATGAGTGGAGGCGATTGTTGATTAGAATCTGCACAAATAATGAACCGCCCTAGCAGTTTGTAGAGTAGTTTGAGGCACGAAACTCAAATCAATGAAATCCTGTGGAAAATATTCAGATGTTCCGTTCGCATCAGTAGCTTCACGAAGAATACTTTAGAACTTCCGTTGAAAATTTTGACTCCGTTCATAAACTTGTTAGACTACTAGAACTACAACTGGATTTATTGAGTACATGCCCGGGCCAGCTAACACAAATTTATCATGATGTCGACTTGTAGCAAGAATGACCCTCCTGCTAACATGTCGAATGGTACGATAACTCACAGATGAATTGAATTCGGCAGCGACCAAAAGGATACCTGCAAAATTTACGTTATGAGAAATCAAAATTGCGCTTGCCCTAAATGGCACGCCTAGCAACTCGACAGAGATGCCACGAAAATCGGGAGCGCTTGTTCTTGTAATTGCTCCCAATGACTGTAAGTGTTTTAACCAGTCATTTGTTACTTAATTACTGACGTGAACAGTGAAGGAAGCAACTCAGGCAAGAAATAAATTTTGTTGTTCGAAGCAGTCTTTATGGGATCAAGCTACTTTATCGCTGCTCTTCTCATAACTGAACACTCAAAACAAACAGATTTTTGCATTTAAAACATTAATGAAACTGCACGCGATTCTAATTCACCGACTGTCATTCGAGCACATCTACATCGAAGAATTTCTCATGAAAATCGAGGATATAATTCAAATTCTTGAACCCACATGCTTCTTTGTGAAGGGTGAAAATGTTTCAGTCAGTTTTAGTACTAATCGTGTTCCTTTTAAATACACTCATTTAGACCTCAGTGGCCAATTAATTATGTAACTCGAAGCTAAAAATAAAATAAGATAATAAGGAGTCATACTTTAGAGGTTGGTGAAACCATCGCAATGCTCGAATCAGTCGGTGGAAGGGAGAGTGTTCACACGCATATCAGACACTGACTCCAGAGCAGTTGTTTGCAGTCAGTGCCCATCGAAAAGTGTAGAGCGGCGGCTCAAGAGCCGGCTCCTTGAAACGCCAGTTGGGAGTTATGCACTGGAGTCAGTGTCTGGAAGGTTTAACGGAACCTTTTTGCTTGTTTTAAACTCGTTCTGGAGTAAATTTCATATGTAATGTCGTTAAAAGATCGAAAACTACGTGTGTGTACCGTGTGTGTTGCTCGAATAGTATTTGGAAGCACTTTCTTAACTTCTGGCCCATCATTGTCCGTAAAACTCGCCAAGGGGGCCCCAGTACAAAATATAACTCCATCACCATCCTTTCATCGAGCTTTAATTAGGAGAGACCTCAACGGGATCGCCAGCATCGACAGCTTTGCCCACTCCGACGAGGGGCATGGCTGGCCGCGTTACAATTTGCTGCTCCGACACACTCTTATACAACAAGCTCACAAACGACAGCGTGTCACAAACGACAGCGTTATGGCATCACTATTTCCCTGTTTAAAAAAAAAAAAAAAGGTAACGAGACGATTAGAGCGCCAGAGGCTTTTCAGAGAGTTCATTTTGCTTTTGATCTGAGTTGTCTTAAATGAAAAACGACTGACATTTTTCAAATATCCAGGGGCCAGCACGGAGCCCTCTTACAACCTGGGGCCCGGAGCTGCAGCGGCCCCCTTAGCCCGTAGCTTAATCCGGTCCTGGCGACCGGCAGGCTTTGTGTTGCAGCTATCGTTCCATTCGAAGTTGCCAGTGCCCAGTTTTAACAGTGGCTGTCATTCACAGATTTTATAAGCCTCCTTACGATGGAGGACATAAAGGGAAGATATATCGAAATGAACGTTTTCCCTTTGTGAAAAATCACCTCGACGACATGAATCTGCCGAGGTCAACCTCGCCCCCTCAAAACGCGGCTGCGATGAGGTATACTTTAGCTGAAATTGCTTCGCGCGCCTCTGCGCGCTGTGCCAGTAGGTTGAGCTCAAATTCGTGCCCAAGTGTAGTGTACAAGCATGATATGCTCAGGGACGTTAAGGAAGGAATTCCTGGCGGTGGACTAATCATGACTCCACGAAGATTCAGGTCGGCGTATAACAGAAAATTCGAACTGTCACAGCTGAAAAGAAAGACAAACTAGAAATCGCATTCAGTTAATCTTTTTAAATTAGCTACTGCCTATTAGACAAAACCAAACAGTTGAGATTTCCCAGCTTAGTGCTTCTGCTTCGCGTGTGGTTTGTTGTGCCTCCATGTGCGTCAAGATTTGTCAAGTCGTTGCTCAGTCGGGAGCGATGCCAGCTTCAGATATTCACTTCTATCAGCGGTAATTCCCGATTAATTCCCGAAGCATCAAAATACCTTCTGTGAAAATGGCCAAAACTACAGACTCCTTTAGTGCGTGATAGTTGTGACATTTTTACTGCACGGGGAAGGTTGCCGTGTAGATACTGGACTCAATCACTAAGTGCTGCACAAGGACAATCTTCATAGTTTTATTCAAATTCCAAACATGAAACATGCCGCGAAAGTATTTAACTAATGCAAGAAGAAAGTCGTAATCAGAATATGCATGAAGCCTTTTTGGGAGATCTACCAGATGTTTCTGAGAGTCCAAATGGAGATTACGACATTTTAATCACTCCGTCTAAAATCAATGAAGATGAACTCAAAACCAACAGCATGTGCCTACATGTGCTGTACCAAATTCTGTTTTTCTAGTCAATCAAAGATGATATTGCAAACCAAGAGCTGAAAATTCCAAAGTCTTTGACAAAGCTGACCTCAGAAGATTCACGTTGAGGTGTTTCATAAGAGGAAAAGGTTGATTCCGATATATCTCCTTTTTTTATGTCGATTGAGACTAGACCAAAACTGTGAAAGGCAGTCATTGTTAAAACTTGGCACAAGTAAGTTCCGAGTGTAAAAACCTGAAGCAGCTAGAGGAATAAATGCTAGCGACAACATCACGTCTACCGTTTGTAGATATCATCTGGTTTTAACAACCACTAGGATTGAGTTGGTTCGTTCTTCGGGAGGAAAAGACCGAAGAACATTGACAAGACCACTGAACACAAACCGAAGAACACAGACAAGATGAGGGATAAAAATATGATATATACTATGCTGAGATAAACAGCAATATACACCCCGAATCAAGTGTCCTAACTTAAGTAATAATAATATAAAAATCATTTGTTGCCAGTAGACCGAACAGCTGAGGGGTAGGGGCAGATATTTTTTCCCAAGGGGTCTACGTCGCCCCTCTCCACCAGCATTTTCAAAAGATGACACACCGAGGACGCTAGACGAGTGGGCCCGAACCAAGGGCTCATCAGAACACAGGAAAGCCGTCCTCGATTTACTGGTGGATTACATAACAAGATCTGGTACCCATCACCTGATTTAGCCTTGCCGTAATAATCTACCCCTACCCCTGTAGTCCCTTAAGCCTCAGGATAACTCGGCCAAGGCAGCCGATTCTTTTATAAAGATAAACACATATTTTAGCTCGCTCACTCCGTCGCCCTTTCACCTCCCAAACACCTCCTACCCCCCTGCCCTTGGCATTTCTGAAAACCTTGCAATAAAACCAACTTGCCAAGCTACCCTTTTGCCGATTCGGGCGCATGTGTGTGTGTTCAAGCACTTCTGCAGAAAATACAACAAAGAAGGGGGACTTTGATAATGCGCACAAAAACGTTAACATCATTGGGAAAAACATACCTAAGAAGGAAAAAAAAACACTGGCATGTTTTAATAATGTAGGCTCAAATTAAGGCTAAATTTACTTTTTGATGAAATTTAAAAATTTATATAAATTATTTCGTGAAACTAAATTGAACTAAGTGGTACCAGTCGATAGCACATGTACATGTCTACAAGCATACGGTATGCAATAAGCAAAATGTATAATGAATTCCAGGATACAAGGCTCCAAATATGGCACCAAAACGTCAAAGATGCGATGTTTGGCTTTCTTTTTTATTTCTAGCATTAAATATGCCTAAGCGGTTTACTTTAATGTAAAAAGCAGGCCATGCGTCATATATTTACAAGAAAAATTACTGTGAGAATTTACGCTTTTACTCATTTATAACAATTGACCAAACTGGGCACAAAAATCAAGCGGCCTAAATGTAGCAGTGTAGCAAAATAATGTTTCTAAGGAATTCAAAAAAGGGGTTTTGTTTATTGCAGAAATGGGGCTAATATATATATATATATATATATATATATATATATATATATATATATATATATATATATATATATATATATATATATATATATATATATATATATATATATATATATATATATATATATATATTTTTTTTGGGAAGTCGAAATATCTATTCCGACAGACGTGTTTGATTTAAAATGCAACCACTCTACAAGAAATCGTTAGTTCCGGAAATTCGGGATATATATAGTTTTACAGAGAAACCAACTAGAGTTCACTAATTAGCCGAATGAAGTATCAACATTACGGAGTTTTAGTTTCATTTCATCTAAGGCATTGAAATAAATAAATTAACCTACGGTTAATCAGTGCAACGTATTAATCAGTTAGAGTTGAACCTGGCTTCCCGTACTCGAGAGCTAAAAGGACAATATTCGCTTGTTATTAGCGCTTTTTGTTTTGCTTTTTTCTCTTCCCGAATATACATCCTACGGCAAGGAGTTGAGTGACCAGTAAAACAACGCGCTGTTTTTTTTATTTTCTGTCCCGTGTTTTGTATTTGCATGACATAAATCTGTCTAGGTAAATAATACATATCTATACTGACACTTTTCAATTACTTGAAAAGTACTTAGCAGCTGGCAACTTGACATCAGTAAAAATGTGTCAACATTGTTTTATGTCCTCCCCTCACTTTTGTTGTCTGCCCATGGCATTTGAATGTATGAAAAACAAACAAATAAATTACATTAAATAGCTTCATTAAAACGTACTGCTCCTGAGCTGCCGAAGCTATACGAATTTCAGCAATCGCGTTTCCCAAATGTATAACGCTATATTCATAAATTGAAAACTCCTATCAGTTTCCGCATATGACCGATTAACCGATTAATTAATCGATTAAAGGCCAGCGATTCATTGGCTAAAATATTGATCAACGCAGATTTCTAATTGTATCAAACTTTTCAGTTCACTCACGAGGGCTCGGTTGAAAATAAAGTTGTGAAATTAATAGATTAAAATAGTGATTAATAATTAGTCGGGTTACTACTGCATTAATAGATTAACCGGGTGATTAGTCAATTAATGCAGTAATCACCCGACTAATTTCTGAACCGATTAAGTGGTTGAAAAAGAACCATTCTGTGGAGTTGTGACGATATCATCCTCTTCGTCGCTGTCAAACGTAACATCAGGAATTTAAGCACTGGCGAGATTTCTGCTCCAATACGAGTATTCTGTCTTATTGGCGTTACTTAGTTTTCCATGTTGCTATCTTACGGCAAGAGGGACAAGTGATCAGTAAAGCAGCGCGCCTCGTTTCTTGCGAGTCTTTAAATCCACTGACTCACGTCTGAATCAAGATATACGAATTCCAGTGTGTTCCCCGAATGTATAATGCTATGGTTATACTTCTGCAATACTTTAACAATCCTGTTATCTTCCACGTTAGACCGATTAACCTATTAATGAGTTCAATTAAAGGTAATCTGACACTATGGCATCTGTGCCATAGGCAGCCATACTAAAGGCACTGGGCCGATGGTTCGAGGCCCGTGAATTCGAGACGTTTGCACAATGCCAGGCATGAAATGGATACAAGCGGTGTTTGAGAGTTCATTTCGACCTCGAGTCCAGTCAACTTGTCGGTGTACAGATGCTCGGCATTACCAGAGATCACGTTTTGATTCCACTGCGAGGCCCCATGTAGCGTCTAAATGTTATCGATGGTACAAACGCACCATACCATCGATCCTATGGCCATTAGCGTTTGTGAAGGTTGTTTGGCCACAGCGCGACGTTGTACACGGGAAAGTCGACTTTACGGGGGCAAGTACTATGGTCTCCAAAGGCGTCGGAAGTGTCCGGGAGTGGTGCGTGTATGGGCAGGGGGGATCTTCTTCCCCATCTGCATTCTTTACAAGAAATGTCCACAATGTCGGAAGAGGGGGGAAGGGGGGGGGGGCGGCGGCGATGCCCCCCCCCCTCCCCCTCCCCTCTCCGTCCTTTTGCTCACGCCAGTGCTGTGGTCAATACGAAAAGTTCCTGAGGAACAAAACGTATTTATGAAAATAACGAAACTTTTATTTTGCTATGAGCTATGAGTCTCACCCTATTACAAAACTCGGGAATATTAAGTTTCTTCCGTATGGTGGAAAAAAATTCAAACTTCACCAAAAGTGGTGTTTAGGATCCAATCCAATCAAAGATGTCTGCAAAAAGTGAACGTTCCTGAGTTTCTGGTGGTTATTAATTGACATCCAAATACTGTCGCCTCTTCTGGAAAATATTATGAATTAAGCAGTTGTTATGCAATTTTTTTTTTGCAGTTTTGCGAATAATTTTTTAGAGATGGCAGGGCGATAAGCGCTTGTCCCTTGCGCTTTTTTTAATATATACTCTATACAAAGTTTTATTAACGCAGATTCTTTGTTATAATTGAAACTAATCAACCAAACCAAGAAAAAGCTGTACGGATGAAGAACGCCTTCTCGGCTGCCGTTGACGTACGATCGAAAGTGACGGTTCCCCGACGAAACACTACCTTTTCATTACCGCCATTATTATACGGCGAAAGTTAGGCTGCCAGCTTTTTAAGCCACCAGGTGGCAGTGAATCTCGGAAAAAGGCCTGTTCCCGAGGTTACGAAGACGCACCGCTGACGACCGCTCGCCTTTCAAAACGCCACAAAAATCGTGACATCTGTTTACGGAACTTCGCGCGTCTCCTTTTGTACACTACATCCGGCGGCCCCCCCCGAAGGAGGCTGGCTGTCACTGCGCGCGCATCCAGCCCTGCGTCCCGCGGCATTAAACATTCATTAGTCGGAAGAAAAAGCGGCCGTCCTATTATCTGCGCCGATACTAATAGGCACCGAAGGCACCTCCACCGGAACGCCGGCCGGGGGTCGGGCTTAGCGGAATTAATCTCCTCGAGCACCGATGAAGAGCGTGTCTCGTTTCGGGGGTTTGAATTAAGAGAGATGCGTGCCGGCAGTGTTTTGTTTCTACTTTCTCGGACACGAACAGCGTATCTGGGGTTTAGGGGCAGCCCCCTTTGTATGTGTGTTTATGTGCGAAGGCGGAGGGGGGGGGGGGAAGTGGGGTTCGAGGGTTTGAACGAGTTATAAAATTTCGACGACGCTGATCAGTGCATCCCTTGATGCGGTCAGCTTCTACCATCTCTCGAATTTAACATTTCAATCAAAGTGAATAGCAGATTTTTTTCTTCTCGGTTTTCACTAAGCGAAGCGTTTGTACGTTTTATGAGAGCCTTATAAAACGTACTGTTTAAGCGTTTTTTTGGTATGCTTGTTTGTCTTGAAATACTTCGTAAAAGTACCATGCCTTCTGTGGCTTTAGTTATCTTGATAACCGTAGAGTAATTTTACTGCAGCCTTTTGCTTCAGTTGCCACTATCCGCAATTTTCTAAATATTGCTAATGCTGCGTTTTATAAAAAACATCTTTAGCGAAAGGTCTGCGGCATGCACTTTGAACGGACTGTAGTAAAATGTAAAGATGTTGTTTGGTTGCTAGTTAACTAGTGCCTTATTCAATTTTCTGTCTTTTAGAAAGAGAACAAAATCGAAGAGGTCTCAGATATATTACATTCGTCCCAAAGTATATACATATATCCCACTTTAATCGAAGTAAAAAAAAAAACTATTGTAAAAAAATATTTTTTTTATCCCTCTAGTGCACAGGTTTGTCTTCCGTACAAAACAAAGCCGTATGTATTTCGAAAGTACCAACTAGGGTGCCGCCGCCCTGGCGGCCAACTTCAAAAACGAAAAGAGGGGTATTGTTTTGTTGTGTAGGCTCGCAACGTAGGTGACGATGGCTCACAAACACCGCCAGAACTAATATTACGCGGCAATAGTACAATAAACTGGCAACGTGATGTGCTACTAAACCCCATGCAGCAACAAGACGTCGAAGCACGGCCTGCGTCCGCTCGTCACCCGACGGTGATCGTTCGGTGGCATGGTTTCCCCCTCAAAAGCTTCGCTGCTTCGCTCTTACTTGACACTGAGAACGGCTCCTTTGCGGTCTGTGTGTGCTCGACGATTGGAGGATCCTCATGGAGCAGTTTTCGGTCGGTACAGTGGCCGTAAAAGCGTAAAAGTCGATGTGAGCATCGTCGGTGCTCCCGGCTGGCCGAGATACCACTAGCCCTAAACGGACGTTATCACGATCGACGGATGGTCAACAAGTGCCCCGTGTAGAATCTGAAGATCAATTCTGACAACGAAGGTGAATTACTCGTTGCTTTATTTTGAATATAACAAATGAAAGTACACTGTGTGCATTTGGGAGACTTAATCGCGGTTTTAGTGCGCGCGCATACAGAACGACTCTGCCAACTCTGCTCCATCGCTTTTGTCGGAAAGCTTTTGCACGGTTACCTCTGCAGCTGCCCTCTTTCTTCGAATGCAATTCGCCATTGACGGCGTTGTTTTATTATGGTATGTTTTTATTGTTTATGAGGAATATAGAAGAGTATTGGTCCAAGTGTCATCGCTGCTACGTCTTGAGTTCACTCGATTCCGAGCATAGCATAAATAATCCCCTAGTGACTTGAAGATATGCTGTATGACTACCATTAAAGTGTTATAGATTTTGAGTTTGATTCCTCGTTGTTTTTGGACCAGTGTAAACGAATTTCATATGAGTGCAATGTTTGGTCGTGCGTTCTGCACTTAACGTTTTTGGTACCGAGCAAAATATATGCGAATGATTCGGAGATTCTGTAGAGCTATGATCGCTTTTGCAAAGTGGCAATGTAGCGACCCAATTTCGATCCACCGTATCGTAATATGAGCATAAACAAAATAAAGGAGATTTAAATTATGTTCACGAAACTGAAATTTTCTTAAGCCCGCTTGTCTGGTTTGTTGTTTCCGAACGCTTTTCGGCGCTTATCCAATCAGGGCAATTCATCAGGTTCCTTCGCTCCTCTCGTGAGATGTCTCCCACCGATTGTCGACTCCTGTATACCGCTTCTTTAGTGCTTGTTGGCGATCAACGATTACCACTTAAAACAAATCATGACTTAAAAGAAATCGTGTTTAACGCAGCGGCGCCTCGTTTAGTGTTTAAGCAAAAATCGACTGCCCATCGCAACACACTTTGTGTCGGAAGACTGGTCTTGCTGAAACGCAGTGCCCACGGGCGAAGCGATTACCCTTTCGACCGTGACGCTGCCGATGTTTTTCATCCTTGCGTTGCGTGGCCCGCAGCTACAAGGTGTTTTCAAATGTCTGACCACAGCTGCCTGTGCCTTTTAACAAACGGACTAACGAAATACTGAAGTTGATCGCACAGTATTATCTGTCGCAAGACACATCGATTTCAATGAGTTGTTACGCCCACGGCAAACCGATCCCCTCTTGACCGCCATCTTTGATTTCCGCAGTGCCCCCTATATTCGCTGAAACTTGCGAATTTCTTTAAGACAAATACAAATCACAGTGCAAAATATTGAGGTTATTGAGACAAAGATTTTAATAAGCTCTTCACTGAAGGAAATCAGTATCCTGAGGGGCCGCTAGTTGGGCTGTAAACCTCAAGCGCGAGTTATATTTTTAACTTGATCTTTCATGCCTCCTCCTTTTTCTGATCTATTCAGCTCAAACTTGCGCCCGTTACTTGAAAAAAGTAATAAATTAAAGTTACAATTACTTGGCCTAAAAAGTAATAGATTACCGTTACAAATTACTCTCCGTAAAAAGGAATCGATTAAGTACTTCGTTACTTTACTCGATTACTTTTGCGTTACTCCAAAGAAACACGAAAAAGACACACTGTATACTGCGTGTTTTAGGGGAAACTTTTGGGCCCCATCAAAATTAAAACTAAAATAAACACATTCATTACTTTCTACTCAATATTTTTGGTTAATAATTTTAGGAGAACGAATCTATAAAGTTTTAAAGGACTTAAACAGGTATTCGAGATAAACAAGCCTTGCGGTGTCCAACCGGGACAGAGCTAAATCCCATGAACATGCGACGAATGCACTTGGGCGGTGGAGGCACGCGCACCATTCGAATTAAATCGGCGAGCTTCAAAACACGATTCTCTTGAAGACGTGGTTTTTCTATGCTTGCTCCATGTTGCCTAAATAGGGGCTGGTTTACCTCACTAAAACGGACTGGCTGTGAGACCATAGGTGCGGTACTTGCGTCTGGGTACAATTCAAAGACTCCCGCTCGATGAAGGCTGTTATCCTACCGAATGACCCACTTGATCTTCTTTCTTCATCACCAAACATATCAAAACCAAAATGTCACACGAAATATAAGTGCACAATCTTACAGCTGAACTGATTTTGCCGTATAGAAATTATTAAAAAAAGACACAATTTTCAGTAAACAGCACACTTCCACGTCTCTCACGCGTTTACAGGCGGCTTCTCAACTCCAGTGACCAAGTGAGTCACTGTTTATTCTCAGGAAACTCGGGCTGTGTTCCCTTTCCTTAAATTTTCGGTCTAAGTTTCCGCAGGCGCAATCCGCTGACGAGAACCCCAGCATTCTCGTTTCTAAGAATATGGGTTCAGCTTCGAAGTCCCAAGCCGTTTTGGCTGTGCTCTCCGGCCAGCTTATTGCCTGCTGTCGAATGTATACCGCTTAGACTGGCAGCAGGATTGATGCTACGTTTTTTTTTTCTGTTCCAATGAACTGCTCCCATCGCACCCCTCGTGTTTCTGCTTTACGCATCCGCAGTGCGAAGTGACAGAAGTCACATAGCTGGTTGGTCCAGCCAGTATCTTTCACAGCGCTGTCAAGGATGAGCAGGGTCGAGGTCTCATTAGAGCTTTTTCTGTGTTTGCGGGGTGGGCGTGTGTATTGGCAGAAACATCTACAAGCAAAGGACGGTTTTTTGTGACAACGAAAAAAAAACTTTTTTTTCGGGAGAAAAGGCGCGGAGGGGTGGGGGAGGAAGAAGGGGAAGGGGGAGGAGAGGAAGGGAGAGGAAGGGAGCGGACATATGCACCAAGGTCACTGTGTCCATGGTCCTACTCGACACGAACCCCACGCGACGGTTTTATGGTTCATTCGTTTTCTGCTCTTTTGTACGCTCGAAGCAGTCTGTTCGTTTTCCAAGAAGTGGAAGACTGTTGCCTTCATGTAGAGCAGTCGAATCCTCCCAGCCTGGCTGACCGTACGAACGAGTCCAGAAACGGGCTCTGGCTGGGCTGTCGTGCTTTCCGTGAATTCCTTCCCTTTCCCTCACCAACACCTCACCAGCGCTTTTTTTTTTTGTCTCTTTCTTACGAGCGTGTTGTGTTACCATGCTAAAAGCGCGAAGGCCGTTGCATCGTTCTTCTTCCACTCTATTTCTCCCTTTGATGGGACGGAAGAATTGTAACGAGTTATTTGAGTAATTAGTTACTGCTAAAGTAATGAGATTACATTACAAATTACATTTTAAAAAAAGTAACAGATTTATTACTAAATTACAAGAAAAGTAATTAATTACGAGGAATCCCGTTACTTGTAACAAATTACTTCCAAGTCTGATTTTCAGCTCTGTCATCCCTCTGACAGTATTCGGGTGCATTGAAACCAGGGTGAAGAACAAAACTCGAGATGATTTAAATCGTGATTTTAATAAAACACCAGTTTTACTGCGATGATTTAAATCAAAACTTTCCCTCACAAATAATTCCCAAAATATACTTTTTCTTGGAGTTTGTCTGTCATTTGATGCTTTCTAGGTGCATTTGTTTCGTATCTAAATCAAATAATCATCGAGCAAGAAAGATTGTATGAGTCTAAACGGTTGCAAAAAGCAGTGCACTTCTGAGCAAATCGGAACGTCGAGCTTTCTTTCCACCTCAGGGGCGGATCCAGAACTCCGTTTTGGGGGGGGGGGGGGGGAGGAAGGGGGGGGGCGGAAAAATTTTAAGGATACTATTCTCCCATTCTTTCTTGTGCAAGGGGGTCCACCCATGTCAAATTGCCCTCTGAGAAGGGGGAGGGAGGGGGTCGACTTTGTTTGGGAGGGGGGGCGCGCCCCCGTCGCCCCGCCCCCCCCCCCTTGGATCCGCCACTGTTCCACCTTCCACCTCGTTTGTCAGTTATGTGGTGTTTTATCGAAATCAAATGATAACGCGAAAGAAGCGAAAACAATAAAAGTAATGCCGAAGCAAATCAAAACGTCAAAAAACGTATTGAAGTTTTTTACTAGCTAAAATAATCAAACCGATTTTGTTATAGTACGGCAGGATGTACACCAATGAAAAGTTGTTACTTAAAGTGCACTTTAGATGCAGAGTTATTCGTTCGTCCGCATTGTTTTCAATAATCTGATGGATTGGTCAATGTATCTGCCATGTTTAAAAATACAACTAGCGATAAATAACTATTTTTATAGCTACAGTGATACAAATGATATATAATTAATTTAAATCAAATAGATACGATTTATATCATATACCTCCGATTTAAATCAGATACATCTCACTTAAATCAAATGAATCAGATTTATTCAAGAAAACATGTAAACCATTATTTTTTCGTAATCAGATTGAAACTGATAACGCAGTTTGACCTTTTCGAAACGTTGCCTACATTCAATGTTCTCAATATACATGAAAAAAATAACATGACATTTTAATCGCATATGAATTAAAATTTTGCAAATTAAAAGTGTTTTTTTTATCGGCCTTATAGAGAAATAATTTCACTGTTCCAATAACTTCACTGCTCAAAGCTTTTTGTTGTTGTTTTTTTATTGAGTTTTAACGTTAGTGGTACCGATATCCCAAGTAAGTCAATACATGCGTACGCTGTCATCAGAATGTGAGTGAAGGTTTAGAGATGATTTCCCACCCAGGTAACGTATACCTGAACGCGCGTGTTGAAACAAACCGGCGTCGGTTTATTGACGTCGAAGATCAACCGATTTCAGCGACAAACAACAACAAACACCGTCTCGGGTCAACCTGCACTTCGAAGCTCGAGATGCTATCTGCTCTTCCTCACTAATCCTTCGCGACCTTCGCGTCACTTTCCATGCCCAATATATCGCAACTGTCACACAGAGCACGGGGAGGAAATTTCAGAGATGATGTTGAATGAGCATATTCGGGGATCGAAATTTCCGAATACGCACATTCGAGGGAAGCAAAGGTTTCTGTGTACCACTACGTACTCCGCTTCTCCTAACCACGAACCGCAGAGAACAGTACGAGCCATCGAAGGCCAATCCAATGGCGTGCGAGAGTCATGTGACCGTCAGGAGGGGTTTAGCGACGGCGTCGTCCCGTGATACGTTCGCGGCCCCGGATTGGCTAGGATTGCTCGTAGAATCCGCTGCGGTCCAGCCAACGTAAAGTGAAACTGAGTGTACCTGCAAGCTTCACCCCCCCCCCCTCCCTCTTCACATGGCAGACACGCAGTCCTTCGATAGTGTCTCTGGCACACATCCTTAAAAAAGTATAAACCAGAAAAAAAAAAGAGTTTATAGTGTCTATTTTTTGACACGGAATCCGGATCGGAGAGTTGGAACTTGGCAGTGTATACAGGCAACCGATATTTGACGAGCCTGTTGGCAAACAGTTAAA
The DNA here is from genome assembly GCA_037355805.1 of Ixodes ricinus. NCBI lineage: Eukaryota > Metazoa > Arthropoda > Arachnida > Ixodida > Ixodidae > Ixodes > Ixodes ricinus. Next base: position 32,285 of record JAZHYW010000416.1, read on the forward strand.
AGTAGAAGAAGTCGAAACAATGAAACATCTCTTTCTATTTCGCCCCGTGTCAAATGTTGCGAAGTTTCCTTTCTCGATCGGCTTATATCCCCGTAACTTAACATCCGTCCAATATTGAAAGGGTCATGGTCGAAACGAAAAATAAAGTTTTTAATTTTTGCAGTATATGGACGTATCTATGTATATATATCTTTTTTTTTCTTTTTTTACTGAGATTAATGTTACCGTTTCGATGTTTATGTGCGTTGCCGCTGCTGTTGTTTTTGTTATGTTGTATTTTCTAGGGGGGGGGGAGGGGGGAAGCGTTCGTGTGAGCTTTTAAGTCGCCCTAAACTGTGACCGACTTTAAGTGTTTTTCCCCGGCAGAGGTGACACAGCTTCAACTTGTCACCCGACGTGCCGTTTGGTGACAAGTCGGCGAGTATCATATTCCGTGGAGTTGTTCCCTCTAGGAACCCAAAGGAGTAAATTATAAAAAAGGTGTGAGGTTGATTGCGCTTAAGATTTAATTAACTAATGGGACATGGGTGGCGACATATATCGAGCCGACTTGATTCTCGCCCGTATAGGTCCTCTGCGCGATACATGAGTTGTGCTCCCCTTCACCGACAGCCACCACGACGTCTCTGTCCGACTCGATTAATTACCGTGTCGTCGCGCGATCCGCGTCACGAACAGGTTTGGAAAAATCGAATTTGAAACGACGCCAAGTCGTAAATGGGAGTTGCAAAACTAGCTGTAGCATCGAGTAGAATATATCGTAACGTCACCTCGCGGTTTTGATAGCGCTTGGTTGAACCGAAAACACGATCTCCTCTCATGCAAGGTTAATTCGTTTCACACGCCACAAAAGCCTACGTAAAGGGGAGCTTAAACTTGGTCCGTTCAAGATGGGAGGAAATGTCGATACTTCATATGTAGGGCAACAGCGCAGCGATAAGGTCAGTGTGCCACGGAAATCGGAACCACCTGTTAGGTGCATCGTAACTATTTCCTGTCCGTGCTCCTCTATACCCCCTGCCTGTCATTTAGAGTTTCATTTGTAGGCCTCTTGTTTCTTGCAGAAGCAAACTTTTTGGACAAACTTTAAATTTGATGCAACTTTATAGGGCCGCACAGATGATCTATACAAAGATATGCAGGTGGGCTCGATCAAAACTTGGACTGCCACTGGGACACATTGCACTGCCCGAACGAGCCTCAACCAATAAATAAGATAGCATCAATGAATAAGAGAAAGGCCTGGTAGCTTCTAAACATAATTAGGAACGTTTTCACGCGACAGGAGACGGTCACCCAAACTATTGACTCGAACCCATGGAACGCAACTTCTCCGCCCCCCGTCGTTCGACCAGATGTGCCGTAAGATTCGATAAAGAATCCTCCAGAATGCATACTCTTCTTCGCTCGCACTGACCCCTCAACCTGAGCATATTTGCTCTTGCTTTCGCTCTCACGGCCAGTGACAGCAAACACAGAATCTCGTCAGCCCTTCGGCACAGAAGCACCTAACACTGCGCCCTTTTCGAAACACCAAAATCCCAGCCTCTCGGCGGGAACGTGCAGTCTCTATAACCGGAGCGAGCAACAGTTGCCGTTCAAGCGCCGAACGACGTTCAAAACTCGGTGGTTCGAACCGTTTGTCGAGAGGTCGGTCGCGAGAGGCCGATCAAGCAAGCAAGCAACACGTCGTCGTCGGCAACGAGTGCCGGCCACCCAAGCTGACGACCCCGAGACACAGACGCACGTCCGCGGTGGTCAGCTTGGACGGGGGTGGCGAAATTCCGCGAGGAGCGTAATCGTACAAGGCGCCTCACCTGGGACGGAGACGAGTAGCCGAACTGGGCGTAGGACATGGCCAGAGCTCGCGCTGCCCCGGCGCCAACGGTCGCGGGGGTGGGGAAGGTGGTCTGGTGTGCGCTGGAGACGACCGGCCGGCGTTGCTAGTCCACTAGCCGCCGGCGGCTCGACACATGGGCCGACTCGGGGGTGACAGCTGCCCGCGCGCACACCGCTTTCCGACTTGGCTCACCGTCGCTGGTGCGCGGGACGCGCGTGGTGGCAAAAGTCCGAGCACGCGCAGCGGCGCCGCTACGTCCGACGCACGGTTCCTCTCCCGCTAGCGCAGGGGGCATTAAAATTGCGGCGCCGGGGCCTACGCGGCGTGTCCCCGGGGAGGGGCTTGGAGGAGCTCCGCCCAGTTCGGCTTGACTGGCAGCAGCCTCCCGACGCGCTCGCTCGCCGTTCCATCGCTCGCTTCGTTCCCCCGCAGCAAAACCCACCCCACCCCCACCTCCCTTCCTCCAGGCAGGCGAACAAGTGTTGTGACATCGGCTAAATCAACGCTGGTAATGTGTGCTGCGCCTTACTGTTGTTGTTGTCGTTCCGTTTGCGCGGCACTAGTTTTTGTTCCGTCTTTTTTTTTCTTTTCTTTTGGTGTTTGATTTTTTGCGACAAGGCAGATTACGTGTGTTGCGAAGCCATTTCAATCAGTAAAGCTCGACTGTGAGTGTGCGCGCGCGCGGAGGGGAGGGACCTGCGCTCTGACGGACGCGCGCGACGCGCCTGGGGTTTGCGCCGTGGCTCAACTCGCCCCTCCAAAACCCGCCCCCCCCCCCTTTCCCCCAACTCTCTTTAATCCAGACGCTCCAGAACTTGCAATTGTGGCTCGGCTGAGGGGCGTCGAGCAGCGAGCACTTGTGGGCCCTCCTAACAAGAAAGAACTTGCCAGACTGATTACTCGAGAATAATCCTGCCTTTGGCTTCGACCAGTTTCGAGGACGTATAGAGCTGGCCTGCTGCGCTTCAAACCGCGCGTCCGCTCCGAACAATGGCTGTCGGTCAAGCGCCCGAGAGGCCATAACGAATCGTGGCCGCTCGTGTGATCGAGAGTGACCGTTACAGAGCACCCTCGGCCGTAACGGTTTGTTGAACAGCGAACGGTTGAGAATTCTGAGTTGATACGGCGTTTGCGATGCAATGCGCGATCTTCAATCTCGGCAGAAGAAAATAAGCACAATGTGGGAAATGAAGGGGCACTTTTATGGCTATACTGGGAAGATAGGAACTTTGCTTAATTTGTATGACATGTGCCTGTCAAAAATCTCGTCGGCCGTACATATCCATACGTCTAGGAGGCCGTGCAAAAATGAAATAATATACAGTGCATATGGTACCCGACTATTATGCGACTATATGCTTTGGAATTGACCGTTTTTAATTATATGTTAGGCGCTTGCAAGTACTGCCTCTGGGCGCCGTCCCTTTGCTGCCGGTGCACGTAGATCAGGGGTCTCAAACTCAGTTGAGTGTGGGGCCGAATAGCCCCCACACTCAGTGTTTGGGGGAGGGGGGGGGGTAAAAGACTTTATAAGAAGGAATCTCGTGCTCTTCGCTTTTCGTAAACTCGCAGTTTCTCCAGTGACATCTTTACCTTTGATTTGTTTATAGGATTACTTTGGGCCATTACCTGTTGTGATAACAAAAGTTAGAATGGCGCCGCCCCGCCAACGTGCCGGCATTTCTTTAAAAGTACAAGAGAGCAGTCACACTGCCGTTTCCGTTGCTCAATTCACTTGGAAATTAATCAAACTTACCAGGTCTCAAAAAAAAATTTTTTTTCTCATCTGACAGTTTATGTTGTTGTTGTTTTTAGTAGATTTTAATAGCAGCGATGTAAAAAAAGATACTTGTATTTAATTGTGATATTTTCTAAACGCGAGAATAGTAGAGGAATTGCCGTATAGGTGACTAACATGTCAAAAAGCTGGAAAGCAAAAAATTAAACCGAACACGAGGCAAATTAAAACTGCAAGAGCAGAGCTATCTTTCGAGCGGAAATGAATCGACGACAAGAGATGATTATGGCGTATATGATGCATTTCTAGCTCTCGAGAACTGGCGCTCGCAGCCGGCTGCTTACGGGCCGTGTCCCCTGCAGCGAGTGGCGGGCCGTATGCGGCCCGCGTGCTGTGTGTTTGAGACCCCTGGTGTATAGATCGACTTATAGTCAAGTCTTACTAAAGGCATGCCCTCGGTTTCCTGACAGGTGCCCAAACAAAAAGCGTTTTTCATCCACGGCGTTGCTCGCAAACGCCTATGGTTAATCATCACAATCAAACAAATATTGTAAATGGAGAAACCGGTAGTAAATAGTTCACTGAGTCTCGTGTTGTGTCCGCATACCTTCCACGTCTCTGTCGTGTCCCGTCGCAAATCCAAAATAACGGACAGCGGAAGATTCGACTTCATTTCGTCAGTCAGCTACACACGATTTAGCGGGGGCCGCACCACAACACCAACACCGCATTTCGGCGTGCCGTTTCCTCCGGTGAAACCCATCGGAAGCTTATGACCTCGTTCGAAGGAGTAGCTCTCATTATAGACCCCTTTCAAAAAATCTGGCAACAGCGAAAATCCGCTGAACGAGTCCAACAACATTGGGCGGCCGGCGCCATTGGGAAGGACTCCGTTGCGGCCGGCATAGTTGTTTTGACTGTAGCGTTCTTGTTTCGTCGATGCCTTCGCCTCTGTATGGCTGCAGGTAGCGTTTTCCCGATCACGGTTTGGGTAAACGACCTTTCCCAACTCCCAGCCGTTAAAGATGATGAGGTATATCGGTTCTTCAAGAGCCGATCGGACTCGGAACGACAATTCGACAGAAGTTACAACTTCCTCGTTTAAGGGTTCGTGGTCGCCGCATCCATAAAGGCCAACTACGCAAGAAAAAGATAATTACTAAGATCTTTGTAGTTACGGCATCAGACATGTGTTAGTATGCATCAGAAAATGATAGGAACCGGTTATAATTTACGGGCTGTAGTTAGAGGTCGCCAGTACTCTCCGGATGTGCGACGAAACAAGCGCAGGGGACCCGCTTCGCTGTCGCTCGCCAGGCGCGTTCCCACCGGCGATGCGATCTAGTCGCGCGATAACTTTCATCGCAAAAGCGACCATCGCGGGCAAAAAGCGACGTGATTTGAGCAGTCGCTACTCGACCCGACTTTTTAGCGATGCGATCTAGTCGCGGAGCGGCTGAGCCAACCAACGGTGTTCGGAGCGAGAGTTTTCGAGAAACGACTCGCCAACGAAGGCGTTGGACTCGCTCATCGCGCACGCCGGTGTGACCATCTAATTTTTTTAATTAGATGGTCATAAATCAATAAAAATCTAAACCTCTCAATAAAAATCTAAACCTCTACTTCAAGTACAAAACAAATAAAAAAAACGGACCTTTTGGGGGCATATTTTTTGTTATTGTTTTGTTTTGTACTTGGAATAAAGACTTAAAATTTCAATGCACAAATTCAACCAGTAAAAGACGTATTCGACGCAAGTTTCTCCTTGATACGTCGAGTCCCTTTTTCTAGAGGGAGATTTTAGAGTTGAAATGTAGAGCAGCAGGTTTGCAGTGAAGCAGAAGTTGCAAGCGATTGCATGTTGCTTTGCATAAAGCACGCGCTGCACAGATGTGTGCGCTACAGGCAGGTTAAAGCGTCAGGTCGTATGGCTTCATGCGTACCTAACATATAATTTACACGCGTAATTTGGAAGCACCGCGAGCTCGTGCATACCTAAAGCTAGGCGCTCAAGAAGCTGTCACGTCCACAAGCGATACCACGAGCAATATTATATTTGTATTTGACGCTTTTGATTTCTTTGAATTAGCTGAAACTTGAAAACTCTACCTCCAAACGCAAAACATTGAGATTAAAAACACCGGACTCATACACGCAAGGCGCGTAGCGTGGGATCGGCTCGTGTTCCGTTCTTGCACTTCAGCAGGGAAACGTTTGCGCGGCTACGCCGCTGAATATCCCCACCAGACCGACGCCTGTCAACCGATAACGAGTACATTTACGAATACGTACCTTAATGCCAGACTTGTCCAGATACCCACTCTGCTTACAGAGGGGCACGCAGCAGTACGTTGGCATCGTGGGCCGGAATTGACTAGCGTCTACGGCCTACGCAGCGTATGCAGCGGCGCGCACTATCCTGCAGCATGGCGGCTGCCGCTAGTTGCCGTTGCGTACGACAGGTGGCGCTTTTTTCTCTGATGGTCTATTATCCCTCGATCCAACCATCACTGCCAACGTCGGCGGTGCACGGGGTTCGGATTCCCATAAACGTCGCTGTCGTCGATGACTTGTTCGTCGCGATAAATCTTTGACGCCGCTGTAGGACACTATAGCGTTGACGTCGGCCTTTGTATAGACGAAACGCAGGGAGAGACGTTCAGTGTCCGGGGACCGGAACTTCCGGACACAGCGAGTCATTTGTCCCTCCTCGCAAGACTATAGAGGTTGCTGACCCGCCATATGGAGACGTGTCCCGAGAGTTTTCGCAACTCAACGGCTTGCATGTAATCCCTCTTCCTCTGTTTCACATTTCGGCCGCGAGGCTGCGCCAGTTTTTGCTACATGCTCGGATAGTCGGAAGCTCCTCGCTTCTCTCCTTTGAGCAATTTCCGCTGGGTGGCGCCGCATCCTCTGGAGATGCGAAGAATGAATATGCCTGTTATCACCGATCTCAATGACAATTGCTGGATCGCGTTTGCCCGCTCCGCGAATGCGGTCACTGGCGGCCATCTTTTGGTAGACTTATATCACCTCTAGCCAAGATACAGCTGCTGAAGCCACCTGGCAGCCACCATCATCCATCCATGGCAGACGGCGTTTTGGCAGTTTTGGTGGCAGGCTGCCATCAAAATAGCGTGGGTGATATTCCATGATTGATTGAAATTGTTTGACAAAACATGTTTTTAAAACCCGGCGTGAACAGTAGCCCGGTCTTTGAGGACCCGGTGAAAGTTTCACGAAATCGCGCAGCACCGGGGAAAAACAGCACAGCACGCATCGAAAGTCGCATCGAAAGCAGACGCCGGTACGTAGTCTGCTTTCGATGCGAGCTGCGCTGCTTTCCCCCGGTGCTGCGCTTTCGTAGAACTTTCGCCGGGTCCTCAAAGTTGAGGCTACCGTCTACGCCGGGTTTCAGGAATCTGCTTCGTCGAACAACTTCAATCAAGCACGAAATATCACCCACGGTACAGTGTACTAGATCTACGGCTATTTTATGACAGCCTGCCGCCATTGCGCTGTCCGCCATATTACTATGATGGCTAGAGATGATATAAGTCTACCAAAAAGATGGCCGACGGTGGCCGCATTCCGGTCCATAGGTAGAGCTGGTCAAACGCGATCCAGCAATTGTCATTGAGATCAGTGCCTGATTATGAATTCGTTGCTTCGTGACGAGAATGGAGTATTTTGTAGACGGTTCCGATACCTACGATAACGATACCCGATGATGATGATACGACGCATGCGCAACGGCGTCGGCGGAATATTGGGAGTCGTTATCGGAGGTATCGGAACGATTTACTAAACACTTCCTACCATAAAGGCCCATTGACACTTTACTGGTTTTTTCTTGCGTTCCGTTAAGTTACGGGAGCTTACGTCTGCTTACGTCGAGTTACGACCACGCGTCACCGGTCACATGCATGATTCGTATGCAAGTGTGCCAACCAAATCAATTGCTTTGCACGCGGCATACGCGGGCGAAGCACGGATGTCCCTGTGAGTAGCATTCGAATTATAACGACACTGTTAGCGCGAACACCACATCTGGGCTTTTTCGCATTTCACTCAGACATGCCACTGATGAGCATAACATTTTACGGCTTAGGTTTGTGCCCCAAAATTAGCACCTTTCCACGACACTAGTAGTCTTTGATGACAGCCTTTCAATTTCAAGAGAAAACCAGAAAAAGATATCACTTGTTTGCGTTAACGGTGCACGCAGTGTACAAGAAAATCAATTGTGAGTTTTAGTAAATAGTTCCGGTAACTCCGATAACGATACCCACGCATTGGCGCATGCATCGCATCGGAATCGAGTATCGTCATCCGAGGTATGGAACGGCCTACTGAACCCTGACTGCGACCAAAAAGAGAACTCGGCGAATATGACACTTAAAACAAAGAGTACGATGTGATACTGAACATGCCGTCAGCAGCTGAGACGTCTTGCTCAGCGACCCATAAAGGTCTCAATCTTTGTAGCTTAAACATGTTTCTGGGTGTAGATCGCACGTGATTGACCCTCCCAGTGCTCTCCGGGAAAGTATAGACGCACGAGCTTAGCCTTCTTTAAACCACGTGGAACTCACGTGTCGAGTTCGAAGCTTTTTAGAGTACCTTTCGAAGTCGGAGAGTTAATTGCTAGTGTCCCTCATAATACGGCGAGTAACACACGCTAGGTTCAAACACCAAACTCAAAAACCCGGTCGAATTTTTTTAGGTGTCTTTCCTTGCAACACTCCGGTGCATGCGGGAAAGCAACCAACCTCCCCCCCCTCCCCCGCCCCCCGTGCCGAAGAAATGCTCGCGCACGCGCGTGCACCGGGATATAGCGGCGAGATGTTTTGGTGGCGCCCTCCTATGATTCCCTCTCGTGACGTCATTACCTTGCGAACAACAAGTTCGATGGTGTTTGTAAATAGCACGGTGGAAGCTTGAAATCATTGCGCTCTCAAAGCAACACTTTCACCATCGTCGAAAATGAAGTTCTCACGTTCCTCTTATTTCCGTCCATGACAACTCCTTTGCTGACGTCATAGTCAGCATTCCGGCCAATCGTGGAAGGCCGACCACCGCGACGCTTTCGACCGCGCACGTCGCCAATAGTGACCAACCCAAATCTCTGACGTTACACCTCAGCGGTGGCGCTGCTGTTGGCACTGCGCTTGCGCAGACGTTTCATCTCACGCTAATCTGGTTTCTGCGCACGTCCAGAGCCCACACCGGGTGTGGGAAAATAAACGCGGGTTGTTTGTCAACAACGTGTTGGTTTATACTTTTCCGGTGAAAGCTATACGGATAAAAGGAAAAACGAATGAATGCCGCATTAGTCACTGTGAAGGGAAAATTTAGGGAGGAGCATTTGGTTTTGTACCGTCAAATTTTTATGTATTTTGCATAGTTAACGTTCTAATTAGTAAACGATTAACGAACAGTTCCAATTATAAACTTGGCATTCTGGCAAGGTACCGACTCGGTCAATTTTAGAAAGACTTGAAGCAGGTGGAAAGCATGGAGGTGTGCAAAACTGACCGTTTATTGTGCTACATGCGCAAAGCCGGCTGTGCAAAAATACGGATAATAATTAAAAAAAAACGTAATCCGCGCGAGTGCGTCGGCGTTGGATGCATTTTCGGATCACAGAAAAATCGAAGCAAGCGCTTCTAAAGTTTGTTCAAATCAATGATTTAACGTTTTTTTTTTTCATATCCAGCATGCAACTGTGTATTTATTTTCTTACATGTGCAAAAGTTCTTTCCGCAAAACTTATTAACCTAAGCGCTATGAACCTCAATAAATAGTTTCCTCAAGAGTGACTAATGCGTACCACAATAAAGAAAAAAAAACTAATGCGTACCAGTGCAAAAGCCAATTAATACTTCAAATTGTTTTTTGTTTTGTTCTTTGGTGAAGGAGAGGGGGGGGGCTGATATTACGGACAAATGTTGACCTAATTTATTTTCCATTTCACTAAAAACTAGACTCTTTTTTTTAAGCGGTGTAAGTCTTCTTTTTTTTTCATTAAGAAGTTTTTAGGGGCATTATTAGAGTTCGGCTATTCTCATCACCGTAGTGATTGGACACGAGCCACTACCCGAGTGTCCGCCGAGGCATTGATTTTTACTAAGCCGAAGTCGAATGCTCACGCAGTTCTCGTGTCCAATCTACGAGCCGCGCTCGACTGTCGTCAGACAGGTGGTTTCGATCCCATAATTACGTCATCAAGCTTTGCGAAGGCGAGACTGCGACCAAGAAGCTTCTGAATCAGTGGCGGTCTGTGCGAGTATACTTGGGCCAGATATCCAGTACGCCTCTTGCAAAGTAGTGAACATTCCAACTTGATATCGTGTCATGAACCAAGGAATATAACTTTTATAGAAAGCACAACGGTGCATTTCGCTGAAACAGCCAAGCGATAGGGGATCATCCTCCCCATCAGACAAGCAGTCGTTTGCTAAAGCCACAAAGGCTCATCTGTGTTTTCTAAAGGGCACGCCTAAACCTCTGCAGTGCGCCCAGTGCTGTGTGCGAGCGTGCTACTTTTTTCTTCTTTCTCCAGCGTGTTATGTATGGCATTGATTCGTCTACCCTTTCTTTTCTACTTTAATATCGCATACTCTCTTCACCACACAAGCAGTCAACCAGTCTGTTTTCCTGATAACCTAAGAAAATAATTTGATTGATAAAGAAAACTAAACAACTAACGAAGAAAGCCAAATGACCTAGATTTCTGGACTCCATCGTTCGCTGACCATGGTGAACTTTTCGCTGGAATTTTGTAACTTCCTAAAGCCTTAACCGACTAAGCGATAGTAGCGAAGCACTGACCACTGAAGCAGCGCCCCCCCCCCCCTTTTTTCCCAAAAACTTACTAATATAAATAAAAAAACTGCTCCAGTTTTAAACGCAGGCAGCGCGTGCCCTTGTCTTCTCATTCATCATCCCCCAACTTCTACTCGTTCTTCGAAGAGTGGTAGCGTTACACGTTTCAAAAGGAACTTAACGAACAGCGTCCGGCGACAACCACCGAAACCAAGCTCGAGGCGCGGAACAGCCCCGGGCAGCAAGCACACAGCCCGAGTACACAACAGAGAGAGAAGGCGCACGGACGCTTAGGAGGGCCACGACAACCAGCAAACATCCGCTGGGACAAGCGGGGACTATACGACGCGGAACTAACAATAGCTTCCTCGTGTGTTCCTCCTCCATTTCTGCTGGCTGCCGCCATAGTTATTTTACCGTTGTTTTGTTTCTGTTCGACGTCGGGGCGCAGGGAGTCCGCGGGAGGCTGCGACAAGTGTCGTCCTCATGCACGCTGTGGTCGTTGGAGAGAGAGAGAGAAAGAGAGACCAACTCGAAAGACGCCTTCATGTTTTTTTTTTTTTTTATATATATATATATGCATTTTTTGTTTTTTTCTGTGGCAGTACAGGCGACCGGGTGGTCTTGGAAATCGAGAGGGGGACACGTAAGAAGGGAGGAGGAAGAGGGAGTGAGGGAGGATACTGGACCGCTCTGCTCGCCCCGTATGACTTTAGAGTAATAAGTCAAAAGATAAATAAAAGCCGAGGCTGAAACCTAAGACAAGGGTAGGAAGCTGGAACGAAGAAGCCCCGTTGTGAGAAAAAAAACTCGTAGTGCTACTTGCATGTCTATTTTCCGAATAGATGGGAGCGGCAGGGGGGAGGGGAGGGGGTTGCTGGAAAGAGGGGAGGTGGGGGTTTGGAGCTCGGGAATGTTGTTAAAAGAGAGGAGAGCAGGAGGGTCTGCTACTTGGTTCCTTCCATGGAGTCCTGTCGTTTTCGTTTCGAGCCTATTAGTAATTGTTTAGGACGAAAAAAAAAAGGAGGACGCCGGGGTGGTGCAGGGGGCTCCCCTTCTCTATGCATGAAACAATAAAGATGCGAGTCTTGGCGCCTCCACGGATAGTTGACATGATGGAGAGTGTTGTTATGGCGGCTAAAGTGTGTTTTGCCCTGTCTATAGCGAAGTGAAAACATAACGCCACCAGCGTCTCGTCTTTAGGGTGAATCTTTTGATGCGTATTTTTCGGGCGTGCTGACTCTCGTGGTTGAAGGTTCGGTATTTCAACGACGGTAATTAATGGCTTCTTTCTACAACAACAGTGTTACTAATTTAACTTCTTTTTCTTTTATTTTTTTCTTCTTCGTCTTTTTTTTTTTTCCTCTCTGCCCACTGATGACGTTGAAAGAGAGTTTCCAAAACATGGCCGAATTCCAGTTGACTTTGTCCTCAACTTTGGAGCGTGACCTAATACAATGTCTAAATTTCTGGAGTCCTCGCCTGTCGCTTTCCATAATTTGTTATCTTCGAGTTTCCTTCGAGAGTCATAAAGGGATTTTGCTTCGCTTGTTACTGTTGTCTGGAAACGACTTCTGAGCTTGAGGCAAAATATTTAGTATGCTCAAAATTAATTTTACTTTCTAAACTCTTTTCGTCCGCACGCACGCATTGATTCATCCTTTGATTATTTTTTTCCTATTGATTAGGAGGGAGGGGGCGGGGCAGAGGCTACGAAGCGCTTTATATATTTTTCAAAAAAGTTTTAGAGAAGAAGGAATGAGGGGAGGCTGGGTCGAAAGGGAGGAGGAGGAAAAGCTTTTATTGACGGAATATGAGGATGCACACTGTGCTTACACTGGGTGTTATTTATTATATCTCAAATAGCATAAAATGGGCCCTGGAAGGGGTGCCTACGAGGGGCCCACGTCGGTTTTGGAAGTCGGGCCTACTTGGGCAGCACACATGAGCCCCCCCCCCCCCTCCCCACCCCCCCCCCCGGAAACCTCACTACGTTTGGGTGTATTGCATAATTTCCCTACGGCTTGAGATATTGCGGAGATTTCAAAATTAAGCACGCCTGACATTGCCCGTGGGCCTGCTGGAAAAATTATTAACATGTTTATACACTTTGATAGATAAAAAAAAAAGCTTCTTGAGCTAGACCATCGTAAATGGGGCATTTCAAGTGTACGAAATGGAACAGAAAACTGTGCACATTTCTATATAAAATACTGTTAGACGGGTAATCCGGATACATGGTCAGGTTGCTCCGGCACCAAGTTTGAGTCTGAGTTTGAGAATAGTTACAAGCGCCTAGAAAATTTTCCCTCTAATTTACTCTGCGTAAAAAAAATATAAAAAAGTATTAATTTTACGTAAAATGGCCTTCTCAACATAGACATTCTAACCCTGGATAGTGGGGACAAAGAAACCAACACGAAACAGATCTCCAAACCAACTCCGAGCTCCATAATTCTTTTTCACCTCACGCACAGCTCTAAAATCATGACTATTAGTCGTGATTTTAGAGCTGTTCTCAACATACACGCTAAGTTAGTAATCGAATTTCGCAACCCTAAAAAGCATCTCTCAATGTTAAAATTGCAATCTCTGAGTGATTTGGGCATCAAATTAAGCCAATCTCCGATGTTGAATTTCCAGAACGTGCAGTAAATAATCATAATAATAATAATAATAATAATAATAATAATAATAATAATAATAATAATAATAATAATAATAATAATAATAATATCTTTATTTTCCATTTGCAATGGTGGAGGCCGAGAAAAAAGCCGCACGAAACGGCTTGACGAGCTCTCGGCCCCCAAATTGCATTCTGCAGCAGTGACAAGGCGAGAGAGAGACAAAAAAAAAACACACGCACACCAAAAACATTAGTCGTCTACAACAAAATGGCACATCAACGCACGCAATTCTTTCATGCTCATAGTGTCTACGTGAACATCACTGTGAATAAAACAATTAAGCAGTTTAGACAATCTATAGCATAACATTTCTTTTCCTAGGTTTAATCGGCAAGCAGGTACATTCCAGTATTCAGGTTTTCGCAATTGATAATTGGGAACGCGTTGGTTTAAACCAGACAGTTCAATTATGTAAGTACGGTTACTGCACAATTCATGTTTATACTTTGTAGAAAGCCTATAATTATACATGTTGTGGATACTTAATATATTATACATTCTGAACAGGTTTTCTGTATGCGAGCAGAACGGCACATTGGCAATTGTACGTAACATTCGTTTTTGAAGTAAATGTATAATCTTAAGATTTGTTGCCGTGGTGGTACCCCAAACCAGGTGGCAGTAATTTAAATGAGCAAAAAATAAAGATTTATACAGTAATAATTTAACCGACCTCGGAAATATATATCGATTCCGATATACCAGACCTACAACCTTTGCTAATTTATTTTTTAAATACTCAATATGATGGTCCCATGACATGTTTTGTGAAAACACAACGCCAAGCGTTTTGAATGAGCTCAACCAATTCAATATTTACCGAGTTTATATAAATGTGTTCTAATGAAGAAATAACTTTATTTTTCGGCCTAAATATCATAGCTTTTGTTTTATTGGTATTTATTTTTAAAGCGTTTTTATCGGTCCATTCTCCTAATTTATCTAGTACTGTGTTGGCCATAGATATAAGTTGATGTGCCTTCATCCCTTAGTACCCTTAATATCAGCGGAAAGTGTCATTTTGGGAGTTGCAGAAATAGTCAAAGTAGGGCATTCCCACGCTTTACCCCCTTGGAGCCCACACAGGCACATAGCCAGGATTTTGTTTCGGGGGGGGGGGAGGCCGCCCATGACAAAATGCTGTATGAGCGTGAGGGGGAGAGGAGGTCCCAGCAAAATGGAAGATTTCGGGAAGGGCCCGGGCCCCATGCCCCCCCCCCCCCTGGATACGTGCCTGAGCCCACATCTATGGTAGCTTTGCACCCGTATAGCCGATGTGGGACCCACGATGGCATTACATGGGCAGCCCAAGTTGGGCATGCCCCTGTGGAGCCCAGCTCTGTGCTATACTGGGGTAGTAATTCAATTACAGTAATTGAATTACTGTAATTAATTACTTTATTTGTAATTTGTAATTGTAATTAATTACTTTCGGCTAAAAGGAATTGTAACTGTAATTTAATTACTTCATTTGTAATTTGTATTATGTAATTAATTACTTTCGGCTAAAAGGAATTGTAACTGTAATTTAATTACTTTCTAGAATCAGTAATTAAAAAATTTCAGGCACAATTACACTTACATTTGCAAGACTTTGCGGCGCCGACGGAACGACTCTGAAAGCCTCAGCGCTCGAACAGGCGGCCTAGCGCTCGGTGACACACTCGCACACATAGACACGCACTTGCACACACGCACAAGAAAAGTAGTGTCGCATTGTTTGTTGTTTTGTTGCTTACAGTGCGGGCTGAGAGACCATCCTCTTTGGAGCCTACCTCAACGGCGCCGTACGGCTCCGTCAGCGGATCGAGCAGAAAACAATAGCGTAAACATGCCAAGATATTAAAGGAAACAAAATTGAGCTTCAGCTTTCAGCCGAGGTTAGGGATTTTAATTGTGTATGAAGTTATGTTGTTGTTGTTTTTTTACCATTTTTTTACCAGTTTTTTACGTTCCTCTTTTAGTACTGTCGCTTTTTTGTGTATTTTCAAGTTTATTTCCTGTTGGTTTTCTTCGGATATTATTTGCATAAGTATTTTGGAGACTGACCTCGAACTGTGATGATTGTCACCATTGATTCGGGAGCCCCGATTCGGTTCTTATATATTTTTGAGCCATTATAATTTCAACTTAATGTAAATAATTTACAATAACATGATACCTTTGTATGTAAATGTGGTTGTATTAGCGCGTGTGAATTGTAGTTTTTTATTAACACTTCAAATATTCAGATATGACTAATTGTCGCATTTTTATTTGCCTGGCTAATAAAAGTGCGTTAACCCAATTTTACTTTAGAGAGCCGGCGTCTTCGAGTATATAAACTAATTTATTATTCTTTATTCAAAATATAAGAATGTAGGACTTAATTATCCCAAAGAGTCAAGTTCTATCATTAAATTCACAAAATTCACGAAACGAACGTATCTATACAAGACATTTATACAACGATGCTTAAGCCTCCTCAAACATTGGGGCAAGAAGTGAAGAAATTCGTTGCATTCTAAACAACTCGTTTAAAGCAATATGGCCCAGGTCGGGTAGCTCTCAGAAATAAGTAATTGTTAAGTAATTGCATTACTCTTCACATAGTAGTAATTGTAACTGTTTCTAAACTACTTGTGGAGCGAAGTCATTGTAATTGTAATTAAATTACATTTTGGAAGTAAATTACCCATGTATGTGTGCTAAGTTTGACCCGCAAAGCCGTGGGGTCCACAGGGGCATTGCAAGGGCAGCCCAAGGTGGGCATGCCCACGCGTTGTCCCCGTGGAGCAGACCCTGGCCAGGTGTAACCGAGGTGGGACCAACGGGGGTATGGATGGGCAGCCCGAAATGGGCATGCCCACGCCACACCCACGTAGGACCCACGGGGGTATTGCAGGGGCTGCCCCAGCCCCTTATGCCTACATGGATCACCCTTCATGTGCTACCTGGGAATGGATAAACCTTCTTCCCAGGTGCGCCGCCATCTTGTTATCACGCGCCGTCTAATTGCTCTACGAATAAAATACTGGCTGGTTGTGGCGGCTCAGTACTCTCGGTAGGCTACAGGGCGTGTGTGTGTGTGCATGTGGGGGGGGGGGGGGGGCGGAAGCGGAACTTGGCTAAATTTGTCTGGGTACCTGATGGCTGGTCTAAACCGAGTTGGCAGGCCATCACCTTGCCTCCTGGAAAGAGCGAGAAAAGAACGAAGACGGTGCGTTGTTTTCTTGGGTATTTTGGTTTAGTTTCAACGACGAAGTAACGTATAAGCAGTAGCCTGCTATGCCTGCACGTAAGTTCTCGGCATTTGGTACCGGTATTTTAAGCAGTGGCACGTAGGCTTGTTCAAGTCGCCTTGCCGAACCGTAACCAGACATTTTTCACATAAAAACTACACCGAGTGGCTAAAACTCCAACTACAGTTGGTGGATGGAATGAGAGCTGCGATGCCTTTCTTGCCTTCTCTGCGGCTGATCCGAGTCGCGGAAGAGGTAGGAGAGGCGGCGCAACAATTCTTCCGGATGCCAACCGAAGTTAGAGCTTTCGCCGCTGCGAGAGCAAGTCCTGCGCATGTGCAGAACCCTTCTTGAATAAGGTCCATTATGGCATAGCTTGCGATGATAACCTAATCGGAGCATCGGCACCGTGTTGGATTCGGTCCGCTTGCCGTCGACAAAGTGGTCACAGCATACCCTGGACAATGAGTCTGGCACAATGCCCTCGCGATTGACGCTCTCAAACCACTGATGTCGTAAATCTGGATTCGTGGGGATGGTGAGCAGCAGAATAACTATTGCAGCTACACTCGCGCTACAGCTTCTTGTGCTCGTCGCACTGTTTTTCCGTTTGTGCTTTCGCATGATAAAATTGATTAACACCCGAAGGCACCTCAGTGATGATCCGACGACCGTAGATTCTCGGACATGTTCATATGGTAAAAAGAAACAACTCGGAACTAACTCATGCAAGGCGTAGTATGCTTTGATAAAATTCACGTCGCGTCACTCAACGCCGTCTCTATTTCGCCGTACACTAACGCTTCGAACCCACTTTAGACTGACCGCAAAATTCGGTTTCTCAACTTATCGCGTTGTGATTTACTACAGAGGTGCGACCAGGTGGCGGAAGTTTGAAGTAAAAATATCAACGAACGAACTTACCTCGTTCAAAAAGTAAAAATTACAGGACAAATTCATTGGTGGATTATTAGGGATTGCGTTAGCATGACCCTTGGGCAACACCTCCCATGTTCCCCTTCGGGAATCGCTAACGCTGTCTCCTTCACTTTTCTGTTTTGGCTTTCTCTTTTGCTTCCTCTATTTCTTGCTGCCTCTGTTTGGCTTTGTTACGGGCCAGTGCTAGCTTTTCCCAAAGAGGGGCGTGTGTGACGTTTCCCAAGGGTCAGGATAACTCATTCCCTAAGAATCCACCTAATGGATCTTCCTGTAATTTTTGTCACCCAGTTTTTGTACTCTGCCTGTCAGAGTACGTTTACGCTCTTGGATACGGTCATTTATATCACTCGTGGAAAGAAATACACCCATACCACTCATGGAAGGAACCGCGTCCATATCACTCGTCCATATCACCGTATCCATCGTTTTAACTACAGACACACACACATCGCAGCCCACGCACCGCTACTACGGAAACCCAGAGCGAAGAACAACCGGCAACGGCAGAGCGGCAACTGAGCACGCCCGCATTCCACCGCGCCGAGGCAAAACACCTTCCAGACAACAAAGCGCTGAATGCGATGGCGTCATCAGAGAAGGCCAACGCTGGGCACAGATTGGACGCGACGATTGCGTCAACGTTCGGCTAAAACTTGACTCGAAGCCGAGCGCTGACGCACACTCGTTTCCAATCTGTGTCCGGCGTTGGCGTTCTATGATGACGCCATCTCATTCAGCACTAAGGCTTTGTTATCTAGGACGTGTTGCGCGGCACCTCCTCCTCTCTGGCTCCGCGCCAGCTGTGCGCGTGACTTTAACGAAAACGATAGGGCTCATTTTGACGACAACCCGGCAGTGTCTGTCAGTTTGTCAGCGCCGGAGAGAGAGGGACAGGTTGACGCGTGCTGACGTCAGCGCTTCGAACCAATGGAAGCATCACACGCGTCTCCTTCTTCCCGTCCTTCTCCCTCTCTCCCCGGCGCCGACAAATGAAAGACACCGCCGGGGTTTTGTCAAAACAAACGTTTTAATGCTAACGCATTAAAAAAAAAGAAGTCACCGTCGGTGACATTTGCAGACGGTGCCGTAACGGCGCTCGCCGATTTGTAAGTGCAGCCGACAGATGGCACAACGTGAAGTACGAGAGGATGCAGTGACTTGTTCGATTATCTCCGTATAATGGTGGTATCCGGGGGATTTAAATACGTATGTTCGTATTTATTTTACTAAAAATAATTATTGCCCTTTGACAATTGCACATTACAGAGGCGCTCTGCGCTGAGAAAGCATAGTCGAAACTTTCGGAAGATCTTATGCTATATACGCTCGGCGCCGAGGCGTTACGGGGCGTCCTCGACGCTTCTGACATTTGTCGGCAACATCGCGCAGACGGCACGCACCGTTTGCAACTGCCGCCATAAATTGCACAAACTATTTTTTTTAACACGAGGGTAAGTTCAGACGTTGTCATTTTCAGACCGAAATTCCACTGCCTAGCCGCACCTCTGTACTAAATTGCAACGCGATATGCTGAAAAAACGAGCTTTTATAGGGAGTTTTCACGTGACGTCAATCCGCCATTTTGTTGTTAGATGTCAGCGTGATGAAACCTGCAGGCCTCAGTGCACTACCTACTCGATGGTGTTAGATGAATTCTTTGAACGCTCGCCTTCGGCACGCGCCATGCAGCTCATAACAACAAAATGATGGACATAATGACGTCAGTGAAAGCACCCTATAGGGTTAGAGAAGCGTTAGTGTACATGCTGTATAAACACGTTTGCAAGAAAGGCTCCTGTGCGCTGCCATTTTGAGCGATGCTGGCGCCGCGTAACGTTTCCGCCATGCTGGGGTGCGCCAGGGGCACGTCATTGGGGTGCGCGATGACAAGATGGCGGCGTCTGCTGTTTCACCGACGGCCAGCGTTAGCGACACACTTACTGTTTCGGAACACAGGAGGAGTATCACAGAGAATCGTAGCATCAAATATTATAGGACGGGGCATGTTTAAGGGTTAAAGCTGACTTTATTACGATCGCAGCCTCTGTTCTAGCACGTCGTGGAAGCCAGAGCTGCCGCAAGCGCACCCATCCTGATGCAGTGACCATGCGGCTACTGGCGCATTCTGATGAGTGCTTTGAGACTTTAGACATTTTTGTAATTTTTCGACTTGTTACTCGTTTAGATATTTTATTTAATTGTTTGTACTCTTTCGCGGTCGAAGACAACACCTGTATGTTGTATAAATATTTTTGTACCGTACCGTGACGTCAGGGGAAGGACTCCGCTCCGCGATCTCGCATCCAGCTCGCTTCCCTGCCACGGTTTCCTGGTTTGGCGTTGTGTGCCGCAAGCACTTTGAGGAGCGGGACCTCGTTTACCCGATGTACAAGACGCTGGGTTAGGCCGATATTGACGTGCTTCCGTACATTTTATAAGCCTGCTTGTCACTTTTACCTTTATAATTGGGTTACAAATCCCGAAAGCTATCGGCTGAGGCAGATTTGCCGATGAACCTCCCCGTCCGTCCACACAACACAAGGCTATCTTGCGAGGAGTCGGTGAAGCGGCGGCGTAAGTGTTTCAGACACTGGAATTCTGTTCCTTGCATGTTCATGATTTTGGAGAATATTACATCCCGTTTTGCTGGCATTGGAAATGGCATTTATATCAAGGGCCTTAGGGCGGTCGGCAAATTAGCTCGCGACCCCGACTCTGCGCGTGCCACTCTGAATGTGCTGGTTCGAGGCCCTGGGTTTGAAGGCCTTTGAAGTGCTCGTGAAACAGGGTTGTTTTACATAAATGTAGCTTCTTCGTGAATTATTTATATGGTTCATACACGTATGCAGGCATGTTTTATTTCTTAGAAGACGGACAATTACTAGAAATTAGTGTGTATGGTAGGAGAAAAAACGACCGAATGACCCCCAGTTGCCTGTATGAGGTGTATTGAACTGCCCAAAATATGCACAGTAATAGTAACGTAATTTAGAATGTTGATACTTTTTCCTGACATTCTTTCTTTAGTCCAGCCTTGTGTATTCACAATAGAAAATACACTGTTTAGTTTAAATTGTAATTTCCAATTAAAAGATAGACTGCTGTAGGTCCCCAAAAGCTTCCTCAGCCTCCAAACTCCCTACGGCTGGACTTTCTGACAACACTGGAAAACGAGAGGAACAGCAAGCATTCGAACGGCTGTCCAGTTGTATAGATGCTGCACTAGTAGCAGTAAATGTGGAACCCGTGAAGGGTGACAGCTTGGTTGAGAAAAGCGTCTGGTATTTTAGCTTCAGGACAATTTGATTTAGCTAAAATCTCTATTTTAGAGCCTAAAGGACTAATGACGGGCTAGACACCTTCGCTTACATTTGTTATACATTACTCAAGGGATGATATAAACAAGTCCACAGACGCAACCAGTGGAGTCCATCGAAATACTATCCGAATCCAGCAAAGGTCGCATGCGAACAATGTATATAATTATAAATATATGTTCCTTTTTTCTTTACTTTGCCCCTGTTCTTGGGCTGTCTCACTTGTGGTCCTCTCTCCATGACCCAGACTATATTTAAGATGTTGCTCGAGCAGCATGTAGCTTTACTGCTTCGGCGATCTTGTTTAAAAAAAAACAGAGATACAAAAAATAGCATACATAACCTGCCAATTCATTCAGACCATCAGCAGCATTTATTGTGTGAGATGTAAATGTATAGTGACGCTCCTGCAATTGTGGCCATAATTCTTTATCTTCATATACCAGCTGCGATTCATGCGTTGCCTGCCCTGTCAACCATGCCTGAAATGTAGGTTGAAGTTTCGCCTGCAGCTACAGGCCATACCTCAATAAAGCCACATATTAAAATTTACACCTCCTATGAAAAACACGCACAACAAATTAAATTGAAACGAGCGCGCCGACAACTAACGTCGTTAAGCCTCCAAAGGACGAGCGGGGCGAGTCGGGGAAAAATTCTGTCCTCGCCGTGACGTCACCTTGGTTTGCCGCAAGGAGACGCCACACGAACTTCTCGGGGTTTTTTTTTTTTTTCTTTTTGGCTAGGTACGAACGTGGTTCAGAACCGCCCGTTACAAAGGGAACAGCTGCAAGATCATCATCATCATCATAATCGGGGCTAATAGTAATTACTGTTTATTTCAGTACAGCAAGCCGAAGAGGCATGATCTGCTTCTGGGTCACCCGATCGTAGAAGAACGACGAGGCAAGAGCTCAGTTTATCTGCTCGGACTCTGCCGACGACGACGAAGATCGCTCCTTGTAGTCACCACACAGTTCAAGGTTTAGCAAGAACCGGACCGATAACTGTTCGCTCTTGAGTCGCGCAGCTGGTGACAGTGATTCCGCGGTCACTGCTACGAAGAAAATCTCCTTCCGAACTTAGTTTCAGCTTCCCGCATGGTGCGTAATTGAAAGGTTCAGTCCTCCCCCCCCCCCCCTTTTTTTTTTCTCCTGCACCTCGGGGATTTTTTTTTTTTTTTTTTTTAGCAGTGACTCTATTGGTTTTGCTAAGCTCAGCCCCGTCTTCTGCTTCGGACCACAAGCCGTAGACCCACGTCCCTGGTGGTGCCTTCAAGGAAGCGATGAAGAGAGGACATCATATACGATTCACAGTCGCGGCAGCCTGTGGTAAGGCAATCCCAAGATTCTAAACTTTTATACGATACAAACGGTCTCAATTGCCCCCATCCTTCCGCATAAATGATAGCACACTCATCTACCTCTCCTTAATGTGGATTGATTACAGTGTTGAGAGAAAAAACGAATAATTTGTTAACTGCAACAACAAACGCTACCGTACATAGAAAAAAGAAATCGGCAGTTCGCAGGCTGTCTCATTTCCCCATTTATGTGGTGGTTCGCACAGCCCCCTTTTCTTACGTTACTTCACGTTACGTTACATTACGCTACGTTACGCCACGAAAGCTTACTTCTGATTACACCACAAGTCGCCGGTATACATGTGATTCATGTTAAGCGTGGTTACCAGTTCAAGGAGATAGCCTGGCACTCGACATTCGAGACACTAATGTTTCGGTGGCTCATACGTAACGCAAGAAAACATAAGAAAACGGTGCTGTGTGAACCAACCTTTACGTAGTGAATTGGGATATACTTGTATGTATAGATAAGATCAATTATTTGTTACTTTATTAAAACGTACGGGTCTCAAAAAAAAAACGAATCGCTTTTTTTTGCATTTTTATTTTGTAAGAACTAATTCGCGCAGCATTTGCAATAAGTAAAACTTGCTTGTTCGTTGTTGTTGTTTTTTCGGGGGAGGGGGGGGTTGTCAGCGAGTACAGAAGGTCATAAAAGGAGTAAAGGTAACTGCACCGTTCTCAAAGCATTTCGTAATACTGTTACGGTCGCTTAGAAGTTTTGGAAGGGCTCCATACTTCAATATCACATCCTCCAAAAGGAACTGGGCGAGGTCACCAGCTGGGCTGGTTGGCAGCGCTCATGTGATGGCATATCGAGTGGCGTGGTCTATTGGAACGGCGATCCAGCGGTTGTCGGTGCTGGACAAAGGGAATGGGCCTAGAAAGTCACCCCAGAGTCGTTGAAACGGGCTGGTCGGGGAATGAAGTGGCTGAAGGAGTCCTGATGACTGAATGGGTGGCTTCTTTCGACGTTGGCAACCATCGCATGAAGCAATGCACTTCTTGAGAGTTCGGTACAGGACCACCCAAGAAGATAGAAAGATTACAAGTATTTTGCTTTTTTTCTTCACATAATTTATACGAAACGTGGTTTATAAGTGTTGGTGAACTACATCTACAACTATAACGCATTGCAAGAGTCGATAATTATTTGATATGGTCGAAAAAAGCACACTCTGCAAGGGGCTCCAACTGGGTGTGATGTCGCTTCTCCGCACTGAACCTTATTATTTTATCGATTCCAGAGTATAGAAACTCTATTGAAATATTGTGACAAAAAGTCTATTGAACCGTGGTGATAGAAATTCTATAGCATTTCTATCGTCTGTACTCTATAGACTTCGGATGAAAGATGGTCTATGGAAAGTCTATTGAAAATTGTCGATACAACACGACTGGATAGGAAGTTGGGAGAGTTGTCAAAATGTGGATAGAATTTCCATAGACTGCCTGAAATATTTTTTTGTAAGGGAGGAGAGGCTGAAGAGAAGTTTCCGCTGTAAGGACGACGACCATCTATGTGGAAACATGCGCTCTCGAACATTCCAGAGGTTGCAGCAATAGCGTGCGACATAAGCAGCCATGCCGCAGTTGAAACAAATTGGTCGCTTTTCAGGAGGTCGCCATGCAGCGGGGTCTCTATGACCCGAGGATCTGAATATTTGTGCCGTGGCTGGAGGATCACAGGCGCAGCATTCAGGGATGTGATTGTGTCGGTCAGGGGCTGGTCGAAATCGTGGACGTAGCGGGACGCAGATCTTCTGCATGTCCTGCCTGCCAACGCTTTGGACGGCAGCCACAGACACTAAGTAAACTTGTATGCGCAAACACAGAAGACGAACACGAAGGAGTGGACAAGGACAAGTTCGACTTTGAACTAATTTTATTCGCGGCCAAGCGACTGCAAAAGTTTCATGACGAGCATGCGCAGCATGCTTCATGAAGGAAAAAGATAAGAGAACATACAAAACAAGATTGAACCCAAAATGACTCTACCAACGAGGGGCGGATTTAAGGGTCAGGGCGGTAGGCATTCGGCTGGCGGAAAAGGGGGGGGGGGCGATCTGTTGAGATATGACGTTACGGTCGAAACTGTACCCAGATCTATTGTGTTAAACCAATATTTGCTATGCCACCGAAATCTAAACTTCTGGCTCGTGTATATCACTGATTTTATGAATACAAAGTTGAGCTTGGGGAGCTTAGGGAGGGGCGGTGCGGCCGCCCCCCCCCATCTAAATTTGCCCCTGCTACCAACCCAGATAAGAATTAAAATTCGGTATTAAACAAGGGAACCGAAGTGTCGCTAACACAGTCATTTCCCTTCTTCTTTACATAAAACGCTTCCATCAGCTCGTTTGCTGTAGCATCTTTACTCCTGCCCAGGATCCTAATCTCGTGAAGTCGCGGCGTACACGTACGCGTCCTACAATAGATGAGCAAGACGCATTTCCTTTCTTTTTTTTTATCGATAACTCATGCTAGTGCGTGCCCGTTCATTGACAACTCATCGTCCCATTTGGCCAATGTGGGCTTTCCCACACGTGAGTAGACTCTCAGGCACCACTGCCTGCTTTTTGATGCAACCACAATTTTTTTTTTTAAGAGTAAATTTTTGGACAAAGGCTTCCAAGCTTGAGCGCGGAAAGCACTACAGGCACATCGTACCTGTTCGCTACCTTCTTCAGGTTGTAGGTATAGATTGCAGCAACAGACAGGGTGTTGAGACAAATCAGAAGGCCGGGAAATACCTTCAGGGGGCATCATCGCTTCCAAGATCGGCGGACAATTTTTATTTGTACTGAGTTAACATCAGTGTCATCGCAAGATGATGTTGCTGGTGTGTTGTGCAGCCGGTTGAAGTTTTGTGCAATCCTACGGTTTTTAGCTGCCTCGAATGGGTGGCACTCCCAGGACCTCGCCGACTGTTGGGCAGTCTTTGAATACGGGGTGCTGAAAAGCATCATCTGCTATTCCTTTGAGTGCGTGCTCAAGTCGCACAGGCCCGGGCATTTCGGGATTAGCCTTCCGGTACAGAGATATTACGTCTGGTATGTAGATGTCTGAACCCTATGTTGCCAACAACGCTGTAGATGTCTGAACCCTATGATGCCAGCTTGCGCTTAGCTGAGAGCTTGCGTCCGGTAGGACGTCCGAAGAGATCTTTAAGTTTGGATTTACAGAGGTCCTATGAAGTGATTTCTTAATCATGGAATAGGATTGGGTTGTTGCTCGCAGCTTCAGGGATAGAGTCGTTCTCATATTCTTCTTTCTACCTCTTCTTCGTTCTTTTCCGTTTATGCAATGAAGTTTTGGAGCTATTTTTGTTTTCAGTAAAGGCCCATGCACACAGAGACGCTTGCTTATATTTTCTTACGTTATACGTTATCAGTAGAGTTCCGTGTTTTCGGATAAATCCGAAAAACCCTGAAAAACACCCGCCGGTAAAAATTTTGTCAATTCGGATTTATCCGATAAACTCCGAATTTCCCCCCCCCCGCCCCCCCCCCCCTTCCCAAACGCGCGCGCACACACACACACACACACGCACACGCACGCACGCACGCACGCACGCACGCACGCACGCACGCACGCACGCACGCACGCACGCACGCACGCACGCACGCACGCACGCACGCACGCACACACACACACACACACACACACACACACAAAAGTATTTTACAATTAATGGTGTGATGAGCGCGTAGAGTCAATGGTCCTGGGAAAATGCCACCACACTTTTGTTTCAAATTTCGGTCAGGACAACAGGTCATTGTACTTTCGGGTCACGACAAAAGTCACTGTTTATGATTCCAGTTTGCGTCATACTATTTGTGCTTTAGAGGAAGCAGAGGTTGTGTTTTTGTAACAGTGAAGGCCATGGACCATAGAGATTGCATAAAGTGGGGAAGAGGGACATTTGAAACTTTTCTATTACATCCTTTACCACTCTACCTCGCGCGGCCCCGCGGTAGGTTGATGGAATAGTATGGAATGAATACAAGCTTCCCAGCGACCTCCAGGAGTTTGATTTTAAGGCATCGACATTTATTGAAGAAACACTTGTGTGCAACCTTTGTCGTAGGACAAATTAGTATTGCCTGTAGTAATGACACCAACGCCAAATACAACTGAAGAAAATGTTAATTGATACAATCGCGTTTTTTTTTTTTCGTCCAGCAGCGGCCGCCTTCGATGGTTTCCAGGCTCGTTCTGCCCACGCGCACATCCCCGAGCATCGGCTAGCAACGCGCGCCCGACGACGATTTTTATTCTTTTCTATGCCGACATCACCCCCCCCCCCTTGTGTGTGTGTGTGTGAGGGGGGGGGGGAGCTTGTGTCCAAGGCTCGTTGCACATCACCACGGTATCCACAGCTCCGCTGAAACGGCTGAAGTAGTTCATCAGAGCATCCTGCGTCCTCTCCGTTGCAAGAACCCTGCGCGATCGCCTTACACATCCAGCTTTTTACACTAACTGCTTTCGTCTCGGAGGATCCACCACTTCCAACCCAGACGCCAAGAAAATCAACTGTTGTTCGTCCGAAGTCAGTCACCACTCACTGCCGCAATCTCACGCACGAACAGTCGCACAAGTCCTCACGAATATCACCGTAGTGCGCCAGGCTCCCGCTCCAGTGTTCAGCCTTGCATAAGACGTGTCCGGTCGTGAAAAGAAAACAGACGACCGTCGCACCACCTGTTGTCCTCGGTGGAACTGTCCTCGTCGTCCCTGTGGTTCGGCGATGAGTCCGGGCTCACGTCTCGGCACAGCTGGGCGGGGGGACCCGAGTCCGCGCAGGGCCCCGACGTGGGTCCCAGGGGACTGGCGAAGAAGTCCGAAGGACTCAGAAAAGGTCCGAAGGCGCGTCTCGGGCTCAGGCACAGCCCCTGGCGTTGGGCAAGCTTCATTCGCGCTGTCATCTGCTTCTTCTGTGTTTCGTCGTGCCAACGCTGTGTCGACGTGTCGACGTGCCAACGCTGTGTAGAGGACGTGTGTGGAGGTATGGTCGGGGAGGCGGGTGTGATTAGTCGCCGATGTTAACGTTGTCGGAAGGAGGGATGCGCAGAGGGGACCTATTCTCTGTTTCGTTCATGTCGCTTTGCCGGGAAGCTGGTGGACTATTCTTGGCTTCTGTGATGCTGGGCTCAATATCAGAAACCTGGACTGAACTTGCCGAAGTCTGTTTCACTTCTTCGAGGCACGTTTCTGGCGGATTTTTGTATTCCAATTCGAAGCGAGCTGCAGGAACGTCAAAGGGAGTTGGTCCTGGCATCATCACCGGCACATGAAGAGCTTCAAGCACGAATGGTATTGCGGTGTGTCTTCTTTGTTGCAGGTCCTCGTACCAGGCGTTCCATCGAACAGCAGACCGCTTGGACACTTCCTTGATGAACATCCACGGTGCAATGAGCATGAGAAAGATACAGTGGCACATGATGCAGTAGAACTGTACGAATGCCGTGATGACTTGAATCCAGGATATTCCAGAGAGTCGTGCCGTCACCTTTCCAGGGGACAGGGCCCCCATTAGCGAAACCTCGCTGTCCATGTTGGGACACCTCAGCTAAAGCGGGAACGTGAGTGCAGCATTTCCCGATGCTGGGCCCGGGACGGCTGGTGGAGTCCGCCCTGGATTCTGGTCTCGCCCTTCGAGAGGGACCCCATGGCGTGAGCACGACGCGATGTGGGTTCGACGCGGTCCGGGCTCTTGGTACCTAAGCTGCGCCGGGACGAGAGCCCGGACCGCGTCGAACCTACGTAGCATGTTGCTCACGCCATGAGGTCCCTCTCGAGGGGCGAGAGCAGAATCCAAGGCGGACTCCACCGGCCATCCCGGGCCCAGCATCGGGCAACGAGGGCCAAATTTGTGTCCAGGCTCGTTCTGCCCACGCGCAGATACCCGAGCACCGGCTAGCCCCGCGCGCCCGACGACGATCTTTATTCTTTTCTATGCCGACATCGTTTACTCCCAGATATTATTTATTTATTTGTAATACGAAAACACTGCGAAATTAAACTCTGAATTTCGGAGAATTGAGAACCAAACAAAAATAAACTCCGAAAACGACCCTTCGAATTTGACGAAGAATAAACTCCGGAAAAAAACGGAACTCTAGTTCACCGGAACTAGGGTTCTGTTACAAAGCGCAGATGTTCCGGATGTCACCAGGAACATCTGCGCTTCGTATCCCGCGTGCAAGGCACCTCTTGAATTGGCTGCCACGCTAGAAATCGGCTGCCAAGCGCCGATTTCTAGGTGACTCTCGGTGTAAGCAGATGTAAGCTCTTGTAACATAACGCAACGTAAGCAAACGGTGCCGTGTGTACCGGTCTGAACGTTGTCGATTGCCGGTTAACATTGGACCTATACTGAATACCTCGTCCACTCTGGTTCTAAGCATATTTACAATGTAGCGCAAAGACAACACAGGAAGAAGACAGTGTTCCTGTGTTGTCCTTGCGCTACATTGTAAATATGCAAAACCAACTAGCCCAACAGCTCGTTTTGATACAGTTTCGTTCTCAGCAGTTTGAGCTGTTGCACCGAGCAAAGTGAAACGTACGTCATGTTCAGTGCTATACTCCGTTTCACCTTATGTTGTACCGCAGCGAAAGGTAGAAGCGCGAGCTCAAAGCGTTGGCAACTGCCCTTGGTGCACGAGAGCTTGTGCCGCCGAGATGTGCCTTAGAGCAAGGAGCTCGCGCTTGTAGCCTTTCCTGCGGTACAATACAAGGTGAAACACAGTATAGAGTGCAGGTAGTTCCCTTTAGGTTTGAATGCACTGTCATCCTTGTCATTCGCCAAGATCAATCCGTATAGGAAGTATTCACTGGCGGCCATAGTTGTGTGCGCGACTGCTGAGCGCGTGCTGATGGCTAGCTTTTAGGGTTCTTTTGCAACGTGCATTCCACACCGTCGAAATGGCCGGTCTTAGCAGCTCCTACAGTTAATGAGGGGTCTCAGTTCTGAGCATGCGCCTCCTGAGGAGAGCACCCACAAATATGGCGCCCAGTGAAAACTCCTTATAAATTGCAGCAATAGACCCTGTTTCAATGTAAGAGCCACCTAGTGAATGTCTCAAAAGCTCCATTACTTCCACTCTAATGGCGGGGATAGGAGAACGAAACCAGCTATATCAAGCACCCTCGACATTGTGAATCAAAGGCGACGTACAAGGACCAACATATTATAATCATTAGCATCATCATCATACGTTTATTAGACAACTGCCTTCTAGCTAGGGGCCTCAGGGTAGGCAAGGACCGGAAATAGCGATCGGGAGGGGCAGCAGCTCAGATCGATTGTAATGCCAGTACGAAAATTGGTCGTCTGTATGCCAGTATTTGTGTCCGGCTAACTTGAACAGGGGTAATGTAGCATTTTGCCAGGATCACTCATATTTGTGTCACTTATCGACTTTGAGGTCAGTGAGTGACACGTAAATGAGCTCCTGTTCCGCGTTCACGGTGGTGTTCGGATGAGTCCATTTCACAAGAAGCCTGGGGCGTAGGTGTCCGAGAGGTCGTGGATCCCGGGCCTCCCACACGAGGAGCTGGTGGCCGGGACGCCGCATTGTTGGCAAGAATTTCCGTCTTCTATTGGCGGCGTGCGCGAACTGCGGGGCGCTTCTGTAGCTATCATCATCATCGTTTGGGACGTCACGGGTAGGACAGACTGGGACAGACCGCACAGTTCTTGGATCCCTCGGCTTGTCAGCTCGCTTCGCGCTGTTTAGGTAACGCACGGCAAAGCGTGTTTCACGCGTTGTGTCTATTTGGTGTAGTGATATTTGTAGTACGACATTTTACCAGTGTTGTACACGTTCCTCACAAAAAGGAACGAAAGCTCGTTCCTCGTTCCTTCTGATTTTTGGAACGCGTTCCCGTTACAAGTTCCATCTGTGAGAAAGGAACTCGTTCCCGTTACAGTTTAAAAATGGAACGTATCGTTACATATACGTTACATTTGTATTTTGCTGATTACCATGTTTAGTTAAATCAAGCAGAGTTTTTTTTTCTAATCTATCCCATTAATAGGCAACATACGAGGTTTGTATGTCGTGATGAAAAGGCACCAGGAGAGGAAAACAAGCGGAAGCAGGGTTTCATTTGTTGATATATTTAAGTTGAAAATCTCAGCTTTTAACCATATTCATGTTTGTAGTGGACGATTCAGACGAGCCGAATGTACTTTTACCCCACATTGCACGAGCATTCTACAACAACCTCAAACGTTTCAATTTAACAAAGTCCCTTGTTAGAACTTAACAATAGTTGCTTCTCGATGTTGCTGTCCGCAAGACGAGCAAGTGAAGGAGAGTGTAGGGCTTTTGGAAGGTCAGTCTTGAAAACTACAAATACTTCTTTGTGAAGGTTGAATTTGTTGTTCAGTTTGAAGGTGGGGACAAGAAAAGGAATGAAGTTGTTTTTTTTTTATCTTTTAAGTGACCAATGTTCGGGATACAAGCGTGCGCTCGATGTCTGGCAACCTGTGATTTTGTTGTAACTGTAGGTCTCGTTATGAAGTTCAGAAGTGGCTGAAGTCGGCCTTAGATTTCTGGGTGTATGAAGATTCATGGAACCAAAGAAAGTAGCTGAGTTTGAAACAACCCTCTTTCTTTGTCTTTTCCTACGACGAAAAGTTTTGCTTTGTGTACCGCAGTTTCGGGCACTCAAAAAAGAATCAATGTCCACCAGCTCTTCTGCACCCGAAATTGTTAGCAAACGAGGACCACACAAAATAATCCATAATATTAGTAGCCAGAAAGTTGACGAGATCCTGCACTTCGTAAAGATATTGTTTTTGTACATTCAAAATTTATCTGTTAGACATAAAATAAAAATTACCCCACTGGACGAAAAAAAGGAACGCCGTTACTCTTTCCGTTCCAGTAAAAATGTAACGCGTTCCCGTTCCAGTTCCAGAGATGCAAAATGGAACGGCGGCGTTCCTTCGTTCCGCCTAAAGGGAACGCGTTCCAGGAACGAAGCGCTGGGATGGTGATGTACTGTTCTCTACCCAATTGCAAACGCTGGATGATGAAAATAGAATATTCAGCGCTTTGATTCGGACAAAGTAAAAGTAAAAAAAAGAATGACTCATCATACTGGCCGAGGAAAGCGAAATTCAAGAACACTCCGCGTATGTAAAGCCGCTGCAGTGACAGGACCAATGACTCAACATCCTGTACAGGTTAATGCATTCTGCTTGAGTGCTGGTATTTTCTAAGTTCCGAGTTGATTTTCTTTCAATTTTGTAACCCAGTAACTAAACATTTCCTTAAAATAACCCAACAGAAGAAGCGGTGGCTGGCGGCTTCCGGAGTCGTTTCAACTAAATCCACACTTATTCACCGGATTGACATAAAACATTAAGACTCCTGCCTTGAAGTGTGTTTAATCTAATAATTCGGTGACAACTCAGCATCCTAAAAAACATGTCTTTGAATTACTGGTTTGTATGTTTCATTTTGCGGACTG
>JAZHYW010000417.1:0-11185 GCA_037355805.1 Ixodes ricinus
ACATCAAATAGTCAGCTTCCTGCGTATGTCCTGTCCTGTCTGTGTGTAAGTGTTTAGTGTTTAATCAGTTTTCGAACCCAGTGTGCACGTTTCTTTGTTCAAGTCATGGCATTCGCCAGTGCTGGCGAAGGGGAACAGCGGCAGCGAACGCGCCAGCGATAGAAATTAGAGGCGAGTACTCAAAATAGTGCATCAAATAGTAAAATAATTCGTGGCTACTTAAGCGCTTAATACGGTTCTATATAAGTACAGGGTGTCACAAAAGGAAATTTACATGGTATTTTTTACCTCAAAACTAGACTAGGCATCGCCGAACGCTCATTCTCCGCCCAAAGGTAGAGCTATGGGTCACAACCAGATGTCAAAGTTTCAGCCCGATCGATTTACTTAATCAAAAGTTATAAGTGATTTTCTGAAAATTTCAATGGGAAAATGGCGGCCGACGGAGTTTTCAAACACATAAGGGCTCGATGGCACCAGAAGACCGAAAACGGGCAAAAATGAGGCTCCATCTTCCCATTGAAAGCTTTTCAGAAAATCACTGTAACTTTGATTAAGTTATCGGATCGGACTGAAACTTTGGCATCTGGTTGTGACCTCTAGCTCTACCTTTGGGCGGAGAATCAGCGTTCGGCGATGCCTAGTTTATTTTTGCGGTAAAAGACCGTGTAAATTTTCTTTGCGACACTCCACCTGCATCCAGAACATCTTCGTTGTTCATCCACTAAGGATATATAAGAACACGGACACGCAAGATAAAAGCAGCGCAGCAAAACGATTGGTGGTAGCTCCGGGTGTGTACAAAGTTAATTGAGGTTCCCGTGTCATGTATCGCTTGTTGATTACTAAAACACAGCTACGCTGAAATAGGCCCATCACGAGCAAAAATTGATAAATAGTTCATCAGTTCCAGTCATGCGGAAAGCGATGGAGCTTAAAAAACATTGCAGCCGCACTCGCCTTGCCGGATTCTATGCAAGCTACATAGGTCCTCTGAGCAGTATTCAACGCTTTCTGTCGTTATTCGTGCACCCTATGACCGAGCAATGGTGTCCCGATGACCGGGGGACTGTCGCCATCGAAGCCCGTGGCTCTAATTAAGTTTGCGAGGTTAAACAGCAAAGAAGAAAGGGCGAACGAAGTTCCGGCACTGCAGACACCCAACACCGGCGAAGCCTTTCACCTTGGACTTGCACTTTTCTACACAGCCAGAAAGGGAAAAGCGCCGGTAGCCCTTTCCCCTTTCTCTCTAGCCGTCTTTCAGTAAAACGGTCTATAGTCTCCGCCACAGTTTATCATACACAGTTTGCCCACTGTAGAATAAGCCTGTGGTAATCGCAAACCACGTGATCGAGGGCCTTGTGGTAATAAAAGTACAATGTAGAACTAAACTCATCATATATTATTAACACAATATAAATTATATTGATAACCAAATAAATCAAAAAGAGCGAAAGTTCCTCAAACAAATATTTAAACTCGTAAAAGCGCCCTCTCACCACGGATGGGGTAACTAACCACTTTTTATGTTTCGTTTTTATTGTTTTGCTTTTCAAAATGGCGGCCCCCATGGCATTTTGTTTACCCGCGTCTCGCGTCCGCTTGCGTTGCGTTTTCGCTTTATTGTGACGTGCGCACCACTGGGCGACAATCACAGGTAATTTATTCACACAAGAGTTATTTCAAGCAGGCAACTGTTTATTTTCGCTCTACATAGTACAATTGATACGAAAACGTTACAAACAGCATGCAATGATGCGGTTGCTGACGGGTATTAGCGAACAGACACGGTGGTACAAACAGTTTGAATGTTAGCCTTCAAGCTATGTGCATAAAAAATGATAAACCGAAGATCAATAAACATAGTCTAAACAGGTATACTTCGTCTCACCTTAGCATGGACTAACCGCGAATGCTGTGCTAGCGCGAGCGCTCGTTCAGCCGCCGAGGCTTCATTCGAAGCAACTAGCTCGCGCTTTTAGCACGCGCGGCTAACAATAGTCCATACTGAGGTGAGACGAAGTATAGAGGTAAAGTCGCGGTAAAGGCATTTCAAAACAGCTATTCATAAACCATGAAAAAAAAAAAACTGCACAGACGCGACATTGTTTTACATAACGAGTGCGATTACAAACCAGTTGCTTTAACAGTAACTACAGGCTAATGTGGTTAAGAATAAAGCTGTGTTTGGAGGTGCATTTGACCTGCCCGTCCTTCCTCCCTCCCCCCCCCAAGATGAATGTTCAACACACCTGGGGGCTATGTTCGACAAATGTTTCGTTTCTCCTAAAAAGAAACGGAAGTGATGGAAGTGACGATATTGCGTCTGATTGGTTAGAGGCTCAAATGACGAAAGTTCCCTCTTTCGTCATTTGAGCCTCTAACCATCGACGCGATATCGTCACTTCCATTACTTCTTAGGAGAAACAAGACATTTGTCGAACATAGCCCCCCTGGTCAGTTTTCTATGAGATATGTTGGATCTATAGCCAATCAATTTCTTCAGCACAATGTTTAGATGTTAGGTTCGATGACAGCGCGCCTTTACAACTCTCCGTCTCCTGATCTGCCTAACGGGGCTACTGGCCCTTCGATAGAAATATCACCTATCATCGACAAACCGTAAGCACCTAGAATGCCACTTTCTGACTGCAGCATCACCATCGAACATTGTCGTCCATGGAAACAACCTCCTGGCTGAGCATTCTTCACTCGTCACCCTCGCCAACAACCTCACCTAATCCCGTTATTGCTGATCACTGGTGATGTACCTTCAAACTCCGGCTCACGTCCCACCTGCCCCTGCTGTTCCCGGTCTGTGTTCGACAATGTCGCCACTCTCCAATGCGACGTTTGTGATTTGTGGTTCCACCAGAAATGCGAAGATGTATCTCTCGCTTTGTATAGACGCCTCTCCTCATTATCAACTGAGTGGCTCTGTGCGGCGTGCCAGCTCCCACCCCTGGCCGATGACCTCTTTCCATCCCCTAAGCAGCACGGAGCCCCTGCGTACCCCACCATCATCGCCAGCTCTACCAAGTAGTTCTCCGACCCGCCTCCGGCGAGCGCAACATCGGCAGCAATCACCGTTTGCACGACAACTCCGCGTTTGGCATAGTTGTCGTGCGAAAAGTGCGCGATTGGAGTCTACAGACTCCAATCATGTTTGGTTTTCCAACGTTTGCTTCCTAAAGAACAACCTTCCTGACTTTAAAGCACTGAAGTAATCTTTCCCGAATACAATATTCGCTGTGTGCGAGACATGGCTGGACGCCTGTCTTCGGTGGGCAATTAATGGGGCAATTAATCAATCTCGCACAATTCTCTTTATTCCAGCAAGACCGTCCCTCAACTTGGGGCGAAGGCATCCGTCCTCGCCATGCCAAAACACCTGCCCTGCCAACGTCTCGACCACCTCACCCCTCCGGGTCTAGAAGCCATCTTTGTCGAGGTATTTTGCAAACATGGAAAGCTTCTTCTGGTGTCTACCTACTGCCCACCCTCCCTCCGTGAACAATCGTACGCCCTCCTCCAAGAGAGCCTACAGCGCGTCGACCCCAGCAGGTTCTCTGCACTGTTCATCTGATCCACTCGATGACATGCTGTTAGACGTACTGGAAACTGCTGGCCTCACCCAACTTCATGACGCCCCATTCTACATTTCTCAAAACAGCAACGCTACATTCCTCGACCTCGTCCGCACCAATAATCCCACCTTATCCTACCGCTGCACAGTGAAATCCAGCCTACCAGGCAGTGATCGCAGTGCTCTCCTCACCAATATCCATTGCTCAGCCCCTAAGCGAGGTCATCAAGCCAAGAAGTTCCAGCAGTTCTAAAAAACCGATTCCCCTCATCTCAATCAGCTCATCCACCTCGCTTCCTGGTCCATCGTGTTTGATCACCCATCGGCTGACGAGGCCGACGACCTCTCGCTCAACATATCAGCAATTCAGCACAAATGTGTTCACCTTAAGGATCAACAGGAGGCACGGCAGCCTTCCATGGATGACAAAGGAGATTGCAGTCTTAATCAGACGTAAACACTTGCTATTCAAAAAAGCGCCTCTAAATCCCACTCATCTTAACCAAGCCCACCAAGCACGTACCGAAGTCAAGCATCTCATCCATATCTCCCATAACGATTACCTACAGCAACTAGGAGCAAAAGCAACCTGCCAGCCCAAACTCTTGGGCATGTTTTCACTATAAAAAAAAATGTTCCATGCGCCGGTCTTCACACATCACGGCAGGCCCTATTCCAATCTTGACGACATAGCAGAGCTCTTCTCTTACCACTTTTCTCAGGCTGCAGCATTACTCGACCCTACCGCACCTAACCTTTGTCCCACCCAACCCACAACTCTGCCAGTCGAGGCCACACCAGCAACCACACTCTCTTCCATAGTCATTCTTCAAAGTGAAACCTACGAAGCCCTTGCCTGTGTCAACTCCTCTCAACGCCCTGGACCAGACAGCCTCCACCCTGCATTGCTTAGATCCTGTGCTGGCCGTATCTCCCCCGTCCTCACTCGCCTCTTCAACGATTTTCTCTCCCACAGCTCTGTTCCTAAATCCTGGAAAGTTGCGTCAGTAACGCCTCTCAAAAAGGGACACGGTGCCCCCTCAAGTCTGACATCCACTCATACCGACCAATCTCCATAACCTCCATCGTTTGCCAAACAATGGAGAGAGTCATTAACAAGCGACTCTTAGCCCACCTTGAGCTATCGAACTTCCTTAGCCCCCACCAATACGGTTTCCGCCCCGGCAGGAGCTGCGAATCGGCCCTTGCAGCTTTCACCCATGCACTCAGCACCAGCCTCGACAACCGAACTCCGTGCGAGATCGTCCAGTTAGACTTCAGAAAGGCTTTTAACAGCGCAGACCACAGCTTGCTCCTATCCAAACTCCAACAGATGGGAATCTCCGGTATGAGGAATTAAAAATTTACTTTTTCACAGCACTACCTTATTCTTCAAGGGCTCTTTTCGTGATTTAGCACAAACTGGAAACACTACTAACAGGTAGGGTGTTCACTGAGCTAGGTTATGTGTGCCATTGCGTGTCAAAGGGGCTTTGAGAAAACTAATTAAAGAACACTTTGTCCAAGCTCAAGAGAGAAAAAGTCTTGTTCTTGACCACTGGCTAACACAACATGATGGCAGCAACTGGTTATTGTGTTTTTCTTCCGGTGACTTCAGAACGAGGTCTACTGGCACGACAATCAGCTGTGGTTGTCGTGCTGATGGGAACAGTTCCAGTATTCAGGAGCTTGAAGTTCCAATTGCCAGAACTGCTCCACAGCTTGCATGCCAAATGCTGAGACCACTCGTACAAAGCAGGACTTGATCTAAGTCGTCCTCACAGTTTGCAACCTGGTTCGCAGGTTGCAACTGCATAAGGTTTTCCTTCTCAAGTGTCTCATAGATGCCGGAAATTACTATGCGTCAGCGGTATCCCAGAAACTCCCTTTCAGACTAATGACTTGAAAGGGGTTTTCAAGACAGCCCTCCCTGAGACAGATGGTGATGAGGAAGAGAGCCCTCCCAGCCACTGTTTTTTCCAGATATGCAGAACTGCCGCTACTGCACTTACCCAACCATTTACGCAGTTTGTCATTTGACGAGTTGCAGATTATTGTCAAGTGATCACTTGTGGCTGCGACATTCATAATTGCATAAGAGATCATAGGATAGATGCCAGAACCCTCATGAGGAATGTTATGCCGCAATGTCAATTTCGGTGGCCACACTACAGCTATAATCTGTTTCAGCCTAATTTTACAAAGAAAAAACGCTGCCGCCCTTTGGAGCTAATCAGAGCAACGAAGCAAGTTTTGTGAGAGCTCTCTGTAGGAGGAGTATACTCCCACAATATGTTGTCCCGTCCCTCAGCCAAATGTTCCGGTTGTCTCGCTGGTGCCGTAGCTTTGGTAACGCCCTGTAAGCTGCAGAAGGATGAGTCGACCTAGTTCCAGTAACAGTTCACCTCACGTACGAATATGACCAGAAAATGCTCATGCCACCCAAGGATGAGGGTCGACAAATTTCCCAGCATACGGTCTCCGATTTTCTTCTTGTGGCCCAGATGATGAGCTGCCTCTTGAGTTTTCTCACTTTATCCCCCTGGTTACTGATGGTCCTTGTCTCTGGTGTCCGGCCCTTGCAGCTTGCCTCCACACGTCTGTCGCCCTCGTGGTATTCTCTTTGATTCTCCGAGGAACCATCGTACTGGAACAAGAAAGTAACAGCATACAGTGAATGGACGAAGTGAGACACACCTTATACTCAGGGGCGGATCCAGAACTCTGTTTTGAGGGAGGGGGGGGCAGAAAATTTGTAAGGATACTATTCTCCCATTCTTTCGTGTGCACCAGGGGGTCCACCCATGTCAAATTGCCCTCCGAGAAGGGGGAGGGGGGGTCGACTTTGTTTGGGGGGGGGGGGGCGGCTGTCCCCGTCGCCCCCCTTGGATCTCCCCCTTGGATCCGTCCCTGCTTATACTTCTAAATTAGATAAGTACTGTGGGTCTTACTGCATGACGTGCCAAGCGGAGATAAATTATGTCTGGAGCTTGACGGGGAGGGGGGTCCTCGACGCATGCTGAACGACAGGTGCCAGATGCTGCCATACCCACAGGATATCCTGAGGAGAGAGAGAAGACAGGTGTGAGTCCAGGAAACTGGCATGTTTGAGCAACGCTTTTTTAGAGGTGCCTTCCCGTTAATTCCCTTCAAGGGACATCCATCTGACTAGTCAATTCAGAATTATGTTCAATGTACCCAGTCAACTTGCTTAGCCTGTTTGCAAATATATAACAACTGGTAAATTCACTTTTTATAATGTTGCGTGTTTTTTTGTCTTTTATATGTTATACTATGATGCCAACTTCTCTTTTATGATTTTACAGATTAGCAAATCCCAGGTTCGGTCCTGATTCGCGTCATTTGCCACGATATTTATATTTTTCCAGTAAAGTGGTGTGAAAGCTTCGATACGTGGAGGTTGCGAAATCATTAAGCGTGAACAAGCAATTCATTACGTTCGACCGTTTTACAAGTCACGTCCGACGTACATACGCCTAAGAAATTAACCGAGTCACATACACTGCGTTGGAGAAAAGACGATCGTGCCATGGCCTGACGCGAAGGACAGCACGAGCACTTTAAGAAATGTTTGCACTCACCAGCAACGAACTTGAAGCGGAATCCCGGAATCTCGAACGGCGAAGTGAGTCCCCGGCTTTTTGGCTTCTTGCCTGAGCAGGCCCATTTAGAACACATTCATAGCGTGATTCGGTAACTCACGTGAAATTAAAACGCCAAGCGAGGATCCAACCGAAAGGGAAATGTACTAGGAAAGAGAAATTCGCAGAACAGCAACACCGACAACGCCGACAACGCGACCGGCGACGTTTAAAAACATGGCTTCGGTTAGGGCAATGAACTTCTAAAGCTAACGGTCACTGCTCGATTTTTTCTATTCCATATTGGTTTATCATTATAACCTAGCTTATTATGTTTTCTAAAAATATTAACATTAACGCACTCAATTTAGTTCATTGCGATTCTTTTTAACCCTGTTTTTTTGTTTGTTTTTGTTTTACACCTTCAGTTGTCGCCATCCGGCTTGAGGAGCGCTGTGTATGCGCGATTACCGGAAGTGGCCTTGAGTGGGACCGGGATCCGGCCAACTCGTCGAAAGCCAACTCGTCGACGGCCAACTCGTCGACGGCCCATTCGTCGAATAGGGCAATTCGTATTAGGGCAATTCGTCGAAGGGCAACTTGTCGAAAGGGAAAATTGGTCGAAGGGCGATTCGTCGAATGGGTTGAATGACGGTCCAAGGTAAAAGTTCGTGGTTCCTTTTTATCTTTTGACCCAAATTTGTATTTGTGTTTGGACTAGGGTCAGCGCCTTTGTTAAGTTACAAGATTGAAAGAAAAATTACACGAAGGCAAAGACAGGAGAGAACCTTTAGACAAGTTGAAAAATGTGTCATCTCAGGATCGTCCCTTTGTTACCTTTTTTATTACTTATTTTGCAATGAGCCGCCGCAGACTGTCGCCGCGAATGGCGTGAACGGGTGGGCCAGGTGGGTCGACAATTTTGTAATGAGCCGCCGCAAACTGTCGCCGCGAAGCGGCGTCAACTGATGGGCCGGGTAGGTCAGGTTAGGTTAAGTTACGCGCCCCAGTATACACGAGCGACGTAGTGACCGTGTCCCACTGCACCGTGAAAGTGGCGAAAGCGGCAAGTTGTTACCTTCGACAAGAAAGAGCAGACTGGAGGTCAGTTTTTTAAGGAGAGCGCCAATTGTACATATTTTTTTACGAAAGAGTTACACATAAAACACAGAACACGGATTATTATAGGGCAATATTTGCTTTAAAATTTAAAGAAAAAAATTATATATTTGGCTTTAATAAAGCGGTGACCAGTTGGCCTCTTCGACGAGTTTTCCTTCGACGAGTTGCCCTATGACGAATGGGCCTATTCGACGAATGGGCCGCCGACGAGTTGGCCGTCGACGAGTTGGCTTTCGACGAGTTTGGCCTAGACTAAGTGGGACCACTGGTTATGATTTCGCTGTGGTCTCCGCTTCCCACCGTGGGGCGGCAAACCGGCACTGGCAAGCAAACGACGCCGAGCATCCTTTTCATAAATGAATGCGGGAGGCGTCCACTCGATCGAACGACCTTTTAGCGAACGCAAACGAAACCACGACGTTTCATCGAATGACACTTTAGCAAATGGCGGCGTTCTTATTAGCGAATGGCTCTATGACTTAATAACCTAGCCTGCTGAACTCTTGGTGGTAAACACTAGGCGGTGCACGCTCGAGCTTCGTATTATATTCATTTCCGTGGCGCAGTCTGTTCGGAAGCCCATCTGCAGCCGCCTAATAACAGCCTATTCACTAAAATATGATTCGCGAAAACTTCCATTAGCTCAAATAATTCCTAGTCGCATTGTCTTCCGCAACGGACAACCTAAGGCGAATAAAGTACTCCTTTCCTTCAACGCCAATAGATATCCAGAGAGTGAGAATAATTACCCAGGCGGTTGTGCCGTTGTGCTCTAGAGGGCGGGGGGTACGGGCCGATCGTCGAAAGACAATATAGGGCAACTCGTAGCAGGGCCGTTCGTTGCACAGGGCAATTCGTCATAGGGCGATTCGTCACTAGAACAACTTGTCTAAACACGAAAAGCGTCGCCGAAGGTATTCTTAGCATTGACCTATTATTAATTGTTCGGTAGCTTTGTTATTCAGCTTGTGTGTAGTATCCTGTTTAGAAAGATTAGTCTCCTGTTTGGTTCTAAGTTGATAAACATCTTTGTTAACCTTGGAAGCACAATGTATAATGCTTTGAGGATTACTTTGTTATCCACCTTCGAGTTCACAGTCTTTCTCTGGTTCCCCTACTGACAAAGGTTTTCAATCAGCTTAGCTTACATGGTTTCGAAGAAGGATCTGGAAATGCGGCTTCCAATGACTCATTCGTGAATCGGCGGACTGCTGTAAAATGTAAAATGACAAACGGGCCTACACCCTCCCGTGGGCGTAAGCCCGTTTGTCATGTGCGCATTCATCATAGGCCAGCTGGTAATAGGCCCGTTCGTCACAGCGGAACATTCGTCATAGGGGAATTTGTCACTAGGAATGTTCCTCACTGTGCGAACCGGATATTCGAATTTGCCCAACATATATTCACTTGGCTTTGCATGTAATAAAGGTCAGTACGTTATATTTAATTTTTACTGAAGAGAGGGAACATCTAAACAAGTCATCGTTCCCGACCGAAAAACCCAGTATAAATGTTCGCTATCCGGATTATGGAACTGGAAATCTATCTGGATTACATCTGGACTCTATCTGGATTTTAGGCTTTCAGAAATTATTTTTTGTCTACAATCTGGATTTCGGGTTTCCAGAAACAAATTTCCAGTTCCATAAACCGGATAGTGAAAAGTTATACCGGGCTTTTCGGTAGGGTTGTACTTAAAAAACAATAGATTTATTGAGCAAAAAAAAGAAATTCTAAAGCGATATTCCGAGTTGTTGCCCTCAAGGTTTCAAAACGATTGCGACCATCGTAGCGGCTCACAATGATCTGAAGACGCCGGTTGCAGTCAACGTGCTTCTTCGACACCCTCGAAGATGTCGTGCCGCCCTCTGCTTGAGCCAGCTTCATCACTGTCAAGGACTGTCTCTCTTGATGCAGCCTAGGAACGCCCAGATATTGGGAGAACTGCAGCCCACGTTGCTCTGGCATAAAAAAAAAAAGAACTCACACACTCGTGGAGAAAGCTTTTGAGTGGGCACCGTACTGAAATTTTGAGCCACAAATGCAAAAACGTGCTACAGAAACCTTCCAAGTTCTCAGAGGATTAGGACAGTTCTTACCTGCAGTCCCCGGTGCCACGCTTCGATGCTGTTGTTCGTCTTTGGCATTTCTGCTAGTGTTGATTCTCTGACTGACCAAACCAGAGGAGGGAAGGTGGCCGACGACAAGCCTTTTCGACGGGGTCTTCCGATATATACACGTCCTCGAAGTAGTCCGCCACGAGTGAAGCATCGGTGGGGAAAACCTCGAGAAGGTCCCGGAAGGCCTCGGGAATGTCGGCGACTGGCAAGAAGGCCAATGCTGGAAGCATTCTCATTTGAAAATCAACAAGAAATAAAGTAACCAATTGGCTTACCTGA
This sequence comes from Ixodes ricinus, assembly GCA_037355805.1. Lineage (NCBI taxonomy): Eukaryota > Metazoa > Arthropoda > Arachnida > Ixodida > Ixodidae > Ixodes > Ixodes ricinus. The sequence goes on from JAZHYW010000417.1 coordinate 10,710, forward strand.
AGACAACAATAAGACATATATAAATAGAATGCCGCACCAGAACAGCAAATTCTTCATCCGAATTGTAGCGATGACCACTGGAGCACACCTTCCTGTACACCAACTGGGATAAGTGAAAAAAGCATCCCTGTATCCTTGCGCCGGGAATCATGGCTTGTATCGCGTTGATGGCCGCTATCTCGAAGTCCGTGTAAGCCACCTCAAGGCAGTTGGCCCCCATGTGACTCAGCACGACGTCGAAAAACCTTAAAAAGAGCGAACATATTTTGAGGTGTTGGAACACATATCCAATAATAGGGCCACCGAGCGTTTCGTTTTGTAAGTTTATCAGAGCTCTTGAATGCTTACTTTCTGTAGGTAGCTTCAGATTTGTTGGGCAGGAAGCCGTAAACCATTGGCACTTTATTTATTTATTTATTTATTTAATATACCTCAAAGCGCCCTTTCGGGCCTTGTATGAGGGGGGAGTACACGTT